>CATIWM010451898.1:0-12939 GCA_949671775.1 Mallotus repandus
CCAAAAAGGATTTTTAACCCATCGGGCCTTAGAATAAAAATAAATATTTACATGGTTTTATAAAGTAAAACTTTACAACTTTATAAGCCTATGGGCTTAATAGGAGGGAAAATTCCAAAGCAATCGTCTTCATTGTCATTACCCAAATCAATGAAGGGCTATGAGTCTTCAAATATATTGGAATTGGCAGAAGAAGTAGTCCTGGACTGGACTAACTATTGCATGATATTGAAGTATTCTTCTTTTGTTTTTGCAGCTGCAAGAAGAGCACTGGCATGGTACTTTTGAGAAAGGAAGTTAGACTGGGAGGGAGAACTTCTAAGATATCCATGTTTTTGGAGTCATTCTGCAATTGCAAACTTTGAGATTTTTTTTTGGAATTTTATAGGAATTCCACCACTTTACTTTAAACTTTCTTTGGAGAATTACAATGCTATTATTATTTAAATAGTCAAGGTACCATTAGGAAACCAAAGGGACAAAGAACTTGGTGCAATAAAGGCATAGGGGAGGGAACTTTTTCTCAAGGGAAAAAGTTTATAATGTTTTTCGAAGAGTTAAAAACCATTATGGATGTCAGAAGGGAGGATGTCTAGGATAGGACCATAATTATTCCACCATCTGGTGAACCATGCAGGGAAATTTGATATATTAGCATGATCACTAAGGAAGAATAACCAAGAATGGGTTCTATAACTATTTTGGAGGAGGAAGGTATTAAACCACGCATGTTCGTAATCCCAGTAGGAAAAAGTTTGGCAGAAGTTTAACTTGGTTTGGAAATTGACAGGGAAGGCTTTTGGTGTAGAAAGCTATTGGCCCCATTCTTTAGGATGAAGGACTTTAAAAATTTTACAGGTTGAATAAGAAGGGTCAGGGGAGCCTTTATGGTAGAAGTGTTTGAATTCTGCTGAACATATGAATTCCAAAACAGTTTGATAAAACTCTTGGGTTTGGAAAGATCCCAAGGTTTATAAAACCAATTTTTGGGAAAATGATTTTGCAGAGTAAAGAAAGGATCTTTATGATAAAAATCATCTTCAATTGTTAAAATATTTTAAAATGTGGTTTTTAGAAGAAATTCAGAGGCTTTAATAACTTTAGATTGAGATAAAATAATCTGTGAGCTACTTTGAGTAGGCACAAAATTTAAATCAAGTTGAGAAAGGGTTTTTGAAGAAGAAGATTCACCTTTCTTTGGTTGAGAAACTAGTTGAGAGGCTTTACCTGAGGGGCTTGGAAGGCCCAAGATACTTGGTTGCTTAGAAGCTGAAGGCTTCAGAGTAGCTTGAATTGCTTTAAGTAGTTCTGGGGTTCGAGAGATGGATTCAACCCATTATTGAATCTCAAGAGCTTTAGAGGTGTCATCTTTACTTTGTTCTTGGTTGACAATGTCATACCAAGACTTTATTGGTTTCTCAGTAGAAAGAGGAGGAGGAGAAACTTTATCTAGGACAACTTTATCAAAATCAATTTTCTCTTTATCTTTCTTTTTTCAAACCATCTTTATCTGTTTTGTAAAAATTCTCTAGTTATAAAATCTGGCAAAGAATTTTCATTTCCTTTAATAAATTCTATATCAAAATCAAAGATACTCAAAATAGCTTGCCATCTGGCAAAAATCTGTTTTGATGCAATATTTTGAACATCTTTTTGCAGAATCTCTTTAGCAGATTTACAATCAATACGAAGTAAAAACTTTTGATTAAGTAAATCTGATTGAAACTTTGTGATGCAAAGAACAATGGATAAAATTTATTTTTTAATGGTGGAGTAGTTCTTTTGTGTATCATTCCAGTGATCTAAAGCGTACAGTACGACTACTTCCTACCCATTTTTAACTTGCTTTAATATACCGCCATATTCGAGATCACTAGCATATGTCTCTACAACTTTAAGGAGACTGGGATCAGCTAAATGAAGACATGGGATCTCAACTATATGTTTCTTCATTTATTGGACAACTCTGGTATGTTCGTCTATCTAGGGAACAAGGTTTCTCTTTAACCTATCATACAAAGGTTTGGCAATCCTATTAATGTTAGGATAGAAGTCTAAAACATAATTTAGACTGCCAAAAAACCTTTGCAGTTGGGTTTTATCAAGGATTCTATCAGGGAACTTGTTGGCAAAGGGATCTTTCTATGAGAATAATTGTTCCACAGCAGATATAGTGTCCTAAGAACCTGACTCTAGTTTGGAAAAGAGAGATTTTCTTAGCAGAGACCACAAGACCATAAGCTTTAACAACATAAAGAAAAGTCTTTAACTGTTTGTAATACAGTTCTATAGAGTTTGAAAAAATCAGCACGTCATCAATGTAAACAATGCTGAATTGGGAATAAGGATTGAAAATGTCATTCACTATTCTTTGAAATTCTGATTGTGCATTTTTCAAACCGAATGGCAATACATTCCACTCGTACTGTCCAAAGGGGACTGTAAAAATGGTTTTATAACGATGTTCTTTAGCAATTTGTATTTCCCAAAATCTTGATTTCAAGTAAAAATTTTGAAAATACAAATGCAGAATGAAGTTTTTGCAATAGATCTTTTTTTCTGGGAATTGGATAACTTATCCATTTTAGAGCTTTAGTCAGAGGTTTGTAATTAATTATAGGCCTAGGTGTGCCTCTTTCTTATTCTGAAGCTTTATTAACATAGAAAGCTACATAGCTCCAAGGAGACCTGGATTTAGAGATTAATCCTTTGGACTCAAGGTCCTGGATTTCCTTTCTATAATGTTGTTCCAATTCAGCATTCATCTGAATCGATGTAGCTTTAGTAGGAATGTTTTTCTTATTAAATCTGGACTCATAAGGTAAATCAACAATGTGTTGTTTCCTTTTCCAGAAAGCATTTGGTAAGTCAGAACAAACTTTGTCAATGATAATTTTCTGGAATTCAGAAATCTTTTCTTGCAAAGCTTTAAACTTTAATTGCTGTTCAATTCTTTGAAAATGAATATTTTACTTTAAATCAAGTAAATCATTCTCTTTACTCCTAATCAGAAGATTAATCTAATTTTTGTAAATAGAATGTGCTTTAACAAAATTTAGTTGCTGAGTTTTTGGCTTTTCTAAAAATGGAAAAGAAATAAAAACTTTATCATCTTTATAGTCAATCGAGTTATGAGTAACCATATAAGGAGTTATCAAATTAATGAAAGGTGTCCCCAAGATTACTGAATAACTGATATCAGAGACGAGAAGAAAATATGTCTTTAGTTAAAATCCATTGTTCAAAATACTAACTTCTGTTTTTCCATCAATATGCATTTTGGAACTGTTAACAGAAGAGATTTTTTCTCTAGTATTTTCTTGAAAACATTTTGGAATAATGTTGGTCTTTATACAACTTAAATATGTGCATGTGTCAAACAAAGCAATAGTATTAAATTGAAAATCTTTATAAAAAATAAGAGAGACTTTAACAATGTATTTCCTAGATGTGATCTGACTCAAAGCACAAAGGAAATCATTGGGAACATTTTCTATACTGGCTAAGGATTATGGCTCTAAACTCTTGGTTTCATCACTATCACTAGACTCTTGGACTAGTTTGGTGACAAAAAACTAAATTAAGTTAGAATCCTTTTGTTGTTTCTCCTTAAGTTGTTTTATCTTGGTCTTTATGGACTTTATTTCAGACTGGATAACCTAGATATCACCTAAGGGTTTCTTACCAAGTTTTTTCCTATTAAGGATGGCTATAAGGTCATACATACTAGTACCAGTAGAAGGTAATTCAGTCTTAGGGGGTTTAGGTTCCTTTTCTAGAGACTGCCTAAGCTGTTCTAGATATCGTTTCTGTACATCAGGATCATTGATATGCTGAATAACGTCTAGAATTAGGGTTTGTTCTTTAGTGAGCATATTAATGTGCTTTCCTTTAGAACTAGACTCAGAATCAGGTTCAAAACAGGAGGTAGTTGCTATCTCATCTATCTAGGGATAGCCTATACATGAAGAAGTGGTTTCGGACTCAGAAGTTTCTATAAGCAGGGCTTAAAGCTTTGCTAAGGTTTCATCTTCTAAGTCAAGTTTTTGAAGCTTTTTGGAGACTTTACAGTATTTTGAAATATGTCCTTTCCTGCCACATTTGTAGCAAGTGACATCTTTCATACTAGTTTTCTTAGAGCTAGAGGCTCTATCTTTACCCTTAGAAGACTTTTTATGAGGTTTCTTATAGTAAGGTTCGTCAGAAGTTTTATTCTTGCGAAATTTTTTAGATTTAGAAAATTTCTTAAATGAGGACTTTTTACTAGACTTTTTACTACAATCTCCTTTATAGGCTTGGTTTTGGCTATAACTATGGTCAAATTATTTACAAAAAGAACCTAGTTCTTTCTTGGAATTTTTCAATTCCCACTTTAAATGTTTTGGAGTTTTAAGTCTTGACAAATCTTTAATCCTTCCTTTTGGGTGGTGCTAATCAATTCACCATAGGTGAGCTGATCATAAGGGATGATATGGGTGCCAAAGGCTTGTCTAATAGTGTTATGGACTCTTTCACCTAAGAAGGTTAGAAGACCTACTAGGAATTTCTCCTTCTAGAAAGGTTGGTTAGAGTCTTCCTTAAGCATAACTCTAGTGAGGAAAGTCAATCTATACCACTGGAAGTCATTAAGCTTTTTGCACCTAAGGTTGGATAGAAGGTAGGTATTCTTATCTTCGAGACTGGAGGAATCACCTATAAAATGTAATGCTATGGTTAGAATCAAGGTTGACACAACATCTTGAATGGTGTTTCCTAAAGTGTCTAAGATGGGTAGACCTTCTTCATCTTTTTGGATAGCATACAGAAAATTTGTTTGCTGTGGGATTGTGAGATGATTATCCTACCATCCTTTCAGCTGTCCAGAGAATCTTGCAATGATAAGTTCAACTATAGACCTATTAGAGGTTCTTTTCTGGGTTTTATAAGCATTTGAGGCCATAGTCATTGGCTGAAGGGAGTTCAAAATTTGGTATTTTGTCATCCCATCAATATTCCATTCGTAAACAGAATTGGCATTGAACTTTGGCAAGACAAGGATACTAGGATGGTCACCTATCTCAAGTTCTGGATACTTAGCTTTGATATATCCTGAACAAAAAGGTTGACTATTAATCCAGTGAAGTTTAGCAATTTCTAGAGACTGCTCCTGAAATTCGCTATCTTTAGACTAGGAATCTATAAATTTATCAAGAACACTTACATTCTGGTTAATAGACTATGGAGTGTCAGGTACTATAGGATTGGAGGAAGATGGGCCAAACTGGCTAAGCTATTCTCTAATTGCTTCCAAGAAATCTAACCTGCTAGACTTAATTTCCTGCTAGGCACTATTAGAGATCTGGTAAGGCTTGAACATAGGGTTCTTTAACTTCATATCAGCTAATTCTGAGGGTTCTATAGGATTCTGTTGGGGTCGACCCTCTATTTTGGAAAGGTGTTTACCTATGCTATTGATATGAGCATTGGTGAAGTTGTTTTGAACTACGATATTCTTTAGGTTCTGAGAATCACTATCCTTAGGTTTCTTGTATTGGCAGGCATCTGTAGTCTCATCTCATATAGGGAGTTTAAGCAGCCTAAGAAGAGGATGTTCAGACTTTATATTTTAACCATTTGTTATTTCCTAAATTGTTAACTTTTTTTTGATAGTAACGAGGTTCAAAACTTTAAAGGGATAAGAAATATTGTTTTCTAATGCATAAATTTCAAACCAATCAAAAAATAATATATTAGCTTTATTTTCTTTTACGAAATCATAAAACTGGTTTTGAATCTCTTTTCTCTGATAAGGAAAATGTCCAAAAAACCAAAGTCTTTTTTCTTTATTATGGGATGCATAAAAATCTTTATACAAGGATGCTTTATCAGGAGAAAATTCTTTTTCGATGACAGTCAGCTCATGGACTATATTTTCTATTATGGCTGAAGCTGTAGAAGACGCTGGAGGTAAAGGGGACATTATTTCTATTTGAGGCTCTGTGTAGATTGGCTTAGCTATATTGGTACTACGTTCTACATTCCTGAGTAAAGTAGGAGGTAGATCGAATGTAGAGTACCTGGCTGGAGAAGTATAAGGTAGATTTATAATTAGTGGCAGGTTTGGATGTAGATCTGCTTGATCTATATATGGGAGGTTAATAATTCTTGGCAGATTAGGGTTATGGTGTGGTTGTTCTCTATATGAAATATTTATGATAGAGGGTATCTGAGATAATCTTCCCAGATCTATAGATTATGATGATGAAGCATAAAAAAATCTAGAGCTAGAAGATGCTATGTCAAAACTGATATTTACTCTTCCGTCCTGGAACTAGGTTATATGCTTTATTTGTGTGTTTGGAGTGGACTTTTTTGGATTTGTGGGTGTTGGTTCTATGGCACTTTTATGGATCCAGTCTTGATAAAGTGTTATCCAGTTCCATTGAATAGGTTTAGGAATAACCACATTTGCTTTAGTCATATCAGTTTGGAGAAGCAGGGTTTCTTCTTTCTTACTATGGGGTCTACTCTTTGTAGTAAAAGCAAACATCATGGCTTTATAATGAACTTTAAAAATCAATGCAATTGGAATAGATCCATCGTCCATAGTATAATTATGGGTCTGGATCTATAAAACCAATGACTTTAAAAGATTTGCATCGTTTAAAGAAACTGTAAAATTTGGATCATAGTCAAACGATATAGATCCTTTACAGAGGCTTAACTCAATGGTTCCTAACAAGGAGTCTTCAAACCTCCTAAACCTTCTGTCTCTGAGAGCAGTAAGGATAGAGGTGTTTAGACCTTCTCTGTTATGGGGCTTTACACCAACTTGGATAAGTCCTATATAGATATACCTAAAACCTTTAGCTTTTTGTTTTCAAGAGAATCAGAGGAAGGAAGTTGATCTTATCTTTAGCTTTACTCAACTGGATATCTCTTTCTTTAGTTCTGATTATATAATCAGACCTAAAGAGGTTTAATCTAGGGGTCTTATACACATGGTCTTTATGGATCTCTAGGAGTTTGAAATCATCTATGTATTTATCAAAGTCTTCAATAGTGACTTTGTCACTACTAACTAGGTTCCTTTAAGCTTTAGCAGAAGATGATATAGAGGAAGAAGAAGAAGAAATGGTTCTACCGAAGATAGGATACATAGAAGGGCTAAAGACTATCGAAGGAAACTACAGCTACAACTCATGGGCTAAACCAATAGTCTCACTACCTCTCCAGGACACACGGCCGGGACCACCTGTGACCAAAGGACTCACTGTAGAAACATCCTATAGACACTATTCATAATAGTTAAATAAAAACTATAGAAATTACTAAATCCCCCCCCCCCCCCCCCAAAGGTTATGATCCTATAGGCACTGTAAAAACATTCTAAACCCCCTAAGACTGAGTTACTTTCTACTGGTACTAGTATGTATGACCTTACAACCATCCTTAGTAGGAAGAAACTTGGAAAGAAACCCTTAGATGATATCTAGGTTATCCAGTCTGAAATAAAGTCCATAAAGACCGAGATAAAGCAACTTAAGGAGAAACAACAAAAGGATTCAGACTTAATTCAGTTTCTTGTCACCAAACTAGCCCAAGAGTCTAGTGATAGTGATAAAACCAAAGGTCTAAAGCCACAATCCTTAGCCAGTCTAGAAAAGGTTTCCAATGTTTTCCTTTGTGCTTTGAGTCAGATCACGTATAGGAAATGCATTATTAAAGTCTCTCTTATTTTTTATAAATATTTTCAATTTGATACTGTTGCTCTATTTGACACAGGCACAAATTTAAGTTGTATAAAGACCAACATTGTTCCAAAACATTTTCAAGAAAATACTAGAGAAAAACTCACTTCTGCTACCAGTTCCAAAATGCATATTGATGGAAAAGCAGAAGTTAGTATTTTGAACAATGGATTTTTACTAAAGACATTTTTCTTCTCATCTCTGATATCAGTTATTCAGTAATCTTGAGGACACCTTTCATTAATTTGATAACTCCCTATATGGTTACTCATAACTCGATAGACTATAAAGATGATAAAGTTTTTATTTCTTTTCCATTTTTAGAAAAGCCAGAAACTCGACAACTAAATTTGTTAAAGCACATTATTTTTACAAAAATCATATTAATCTTCTGATTAGGAGTAAAGAGAATGATTTACTTGATTTAAAGCAAAATGTTAATTTTTAAAGAATTGAACAACAATTAAAGTCTAAAGCTTTGCAAGAAAAGATTTCTGAATTCCAGAAATTATCATTGATAAATTTTTTTCTGACTTACAAAATGCTTTTTGGAAAAGGAAACAACACATTGTTGATTTACTTTATAAGTCCGGTTTTAATGAGAAAAACATTCCTACTAAAGCTAGACCGATTCAGACGAATGTTGAATTGGAACAACATTGTAGAAAAAAAATCTAGGACCTTGAGTCCAAAGGATTAATCTCTAAATCCAGGTCTCCTTGGAGCTGTGCAACTTTCTATGTTAATAAAGTTTCAGAACAAGAAAGAGGCACACCTAGGCTTGTAATTAATTACAAACCTCTAAATAAAGATCTAAAATGGATAAGGTATCCAATTCCAAACAAAAAAGATCTATTGCAAAAACTTCATTTTGCATTTGTATTTTCAAAATTTGACATGAAATCAGGATTTTGGGAAATATAGATTGCTAAAGAACATCGTTACAAAACTGCTTTTACAGTCCCCTTTGGATAGTACGAGTGGAATGTAATGCCATTCGGTTTGAAAAATGCACCATCAAAATTTCAAAGAATAATGAATGACATTTTCAATCCTTATTCCCAATTCTATATTGGTTACATTGATGACGTTCATATTTTTTCAAACTTTATAGAACATCATTACAAACATTTAAAGACTTTTCTTTATGTTGTTAAAGCTTTTGGTCTTGTGGTCTCTACTAAGAAAATCTCTCTTTTCCAAACTAGAGTCAGGTTCTTAGGACACTATATATGTTGTGGAACAATTGTTACCAGAGAAAGATCCCTAGAATTTACCAACAAGTTCCCTGATAGAATCCTTAATAAAATCGAACTGCAAAGGTTTTTAGGCAGTCTAAATTATGTTTTAGACTTCTGTCCTAACATTAATAGGATTGCTAAACCTCTACATGATAGGTTAAAGAAAAACCCTGTTCCCTGGACAGACGAACATACTAGAGTTGTCCAACAAATAAAGAAACATATAGTTGAGATCCCATGTCTTCATTTAGCTAATCCCAGTCTCCCTAAAGTTGTAGGGACAGATGCTAGTGATCTTGGATATGGCGGTATATTAAAGCAAGTTCATAATGGGCAAGAAGTAGGCATACAGTACACTTCAGGTCACTGGAATGATACAAAAAAGAACTACTCTGCCATCAAAAAAGAAATTATGTCCATTGTTCTTTGCATCATAAAGTTTTAATTTGATTTACTTAATCAAAAGTTTTTACTTGGTATTGATTGTAAATTTGCTAAAGAGAATTAGCAAAAAGATGTTCAAAATATTGCATTAAAACTGATTTTTACCAGTTGGCAAGCTATTTTGAGTATCATTGATTTTGATTTAGAATTTATTAAAGGAAATGAAAATTCTTTGCTAGATTTTCTGACCAGAGAGTTTTTACAAACAGATAAAGATGGTTCAAAAAAAGAAAGATAAAAGGAAAATTGATTCTTATAAAGTTGTCCCAGATAAAGTTTCCCCTCCTCCTCTTTCTGTTGAGAAACCAATAAAGTCCTGGTATGACATTGTCATCCAGGAACAAAGTAAAGATGACACCTCTAAAGCTTTTGAGATTCAATAATGGGTTGAATCCATCTCTCAAACCCCAGAACTACTTAAAGCAATTCAGGCTACTTTAAAGCCTCTAGCTTCTGAGCAACCAAGTATCTTGGGCCTTCCAAGCACCATAGGTAAAGCCTCTCCAGTAATTTCTCAACCAGAGAAAGGTGAATCTTCTTCTTCAAAAACCCTTTCTCAACTTGATTTAAATCCCGTGCCTACTCAAAGTAGCTCACATATTATTTTATCTCAATCTAAGGTTATTAGAGCCTATGAATTTCTTCCAAAAACCACCTTTCAAAATATTTTAACAATTGAAGATGGTTTTTATAATAAAGATCCTTTCTTTACTTTGTAAAATCATTTTCCTGAAAATTTATTTTATAAACCTTGGGATCTTTCTAAACCCAAGAGTTTTATCAAATTATTTTGGAATTCATAGGTTCTATATAATTCAAACACTTCTACCATAAAGTCTTCCCTGACCCTTCATATTCAACCTGTAAAATTCTTAAAGTCCTTCATCCTAGAGAATGGGGCCAAGAGCTTTCTATACCAAAAGCCTTCCCTGTCAATTTCCAAATGAAGTTAAACTTCTGCCAAACTTTTTCCTACTGGGATTACGAACTGGTGTCGTTTAAAACCTTCCTCCTCCAAAATAGTTACAGAACCCATTCATGGTTATTCCTCCTCAGTGATCATGCCAATATATCAAATTTCCCTATACGGTTCACCAGATGGTAGAATAATTATGGTCATATCCCAGACATCCTCCCCTCTGACATCTGTAATGGTTTTCAACTCTTCAAAAAAATTACAAACCTTCTTCCCCTGAGGAAAAAGTTCCCTCCCTTATGCCTTTATTGCACCAAGTTCTTTGTCCCTTGGGTTTCCCAATGGTACCTTGACTATTCAAACAATAATGGCATTGTAATTCTCCAAAGAAAGTTTAAAGTCAAGTGGTGGAATTCCTATAAAATTGTAGAGAAAATCTCAAAGTCTGCAATTGCAGAATGGCTCTAAAAACATGGATATCTTAGAAGTTCTCCTTCCCATTCTAACTTCCTTGCTCAAAAGTCCCATGTCAGTGCTCTTCTTACAACTGCATGAAAAGAAGAAGAATACTTCAATAACATGCAACAGTTAGTCCAGTCCAGGACTACTTCTTTTGCCAATTCCAATATGTCTGAAGACTCAGAGCCCTTCATTGATTTGGGTAATGACAATGAAGATGATTGCTTTTGAATTTTCCCTCCTATTAAGTCCATAGGCTTGTAAAGTTGTAAAGTTTTATTTTATAAAGCCATGTAAATATTTATTTTTGTTCTAAAGTCCTATGGGTTGAAAATCCTTTTTGGACAATCCATACAAAAGTCAGGACCTCTATAAAAAAAAGTATTTTAATTAAAAATTTTACTTTCCAGGTCAGCATCCTTCGGACATATGGGACACTCTTAGATAGCCATCAGGAAAATTTGACTTTTACATCAAATATTTCACTCCTGCTTCAGCTTAAGTCCCACTCCACTCATCACTCCATAAGGTTGGGGCCCTAGGTTCCATTTTCAAGACTTGGTGGGATTTCTCTCAGTAAAGTCAAGACAACCATCCACTAAAGACAGAGGATAACTGGAACCCTCCACCAATCACGGAGACATAAGGACCCTCTCATATCCTAAAGAATCTCTCTCGTGCTTCAACAGTCCTCTTCCAGCTCTCTATATAAAGAAGCTCTCTCATGCATTGAGAGATAGAACACAATTTAGGCTAAAAGCATTTGTAAAGATAGCAGAGAGTCGAAAAACTTATATTTCTTCTATGAGTAAAGTTTAGGTCTTAGCTTAAAATTGTAACTCACTCACAAAAGCTCTTGTATAGTTTCCATGTAATCCCTCTACTTTCTGGATTAAAGAACTTCTGTATTTCCCCTTAACTTGAATCAATAAAGTAAAGCTTTCTGTAAGAACTTAATCTTATGTTTAAAGTTTTATTTATTATGCTTAAGTCTACTTTCTCTTTAAAGATTTATTTAATTTCTGTTCTTTAAAGCTTTCTTTATTTTTTGCATTTCTTCTTCTTCTTAAGTAATAAAAAGTATGCTCTGTGCTTGCCTAAGATCTTCTTAGGATCCTACACATCAGAAACTCTGTGAAATCTCTTGTTGCATCTTGGTCCGGTAACCTTTGTATTGGAGCATGAGACCGACACTATGATTTGCACATCATCTCTACATCCTTGACCTTAAATAGTAACCCCTTAGATCCACAGCCGTATATATATATATATATATATAAACAATAAATTTAATTTTTAAAATATCAAACAATTGTTAAATTGTTAGAAAAAATTTTCATGATGATAAAGCTACATAATATATTTCCTGCACATAAAAAGATATTGTAGATTTTATTCAACATAATTAATTAAGAAAAAATAAAAATTAATGAGTAAAATTTTCTATAACATTTAGTTTATAGCTAGTCATGAAAATACATGTGCACATTATTTGACAAGAGTTTTCATATATTAAATTAAAAAAGATAAAAATAATATTTAATGAGTACAAATATTATTAATTTATTAATATTCTCATAAGAATTGGCATGAAAAATTGAAAATAAAAAATATAAACACATGAAAACAATATGATTAAAATTGTACATAAAAGATACAAATAATAAAAGCACCATAAAAATTAAATTGATCTATATATTTTTATAGATTTGATTTTGTCACACCTCATCTCACATAATCCGAAATGGACATTTAAAACCAACCATTAGCGAACTATTTAATTTAGTTTAAATATGTTATAAATATCATTATATTTTGAAAAAGAATTTAAATTAATATCTTTTAAAAGTTTAGTCTTGTTCATACATTACAATTGAAGATTAAGATTTTTTTTAAACAAATATGTATATATGAATAGTAAAATACTATTTATGAATAGTACAATATGTATTTATGAATAGTATAATATGTATTTATGAATAGTAAAATACGTAATATAGGAAATTTCATCATCATTTTAACGAAAATTAAAATGATATTACTCTTTGTAACTAGAAACACAGTAGTGAAAATATCATTAAGATAATATCAAACATATTTCTAAACTGTTATATTACATATAACTTAGCCACCATTATTTAACTTAAAA
>CATIWM010451909.1:0-16412 GCA_949671775.1 Mallotus repandus
GAAAAAATGAAGAAAAAAGAAAAAATAATTTTTTTAAAAAAGAGAAAAATGAATAAAGAAGGAAAAATAAAGGGAATAAAAATAAAAAAGAAAGAAAAATTAAAGGTAAAAGGAAAAAATGTACATATCTGTAACTAAAAATAATAAAAGTGTAAAAAAAAGTGCTAAATCAGTAAATAATAAAAAATTTTGATATTTTAATAAATATTTTTTTAAAAAGTATATCTTTATGTAAATATCTCTATGATTTTTGCGCTTTTGATTTATTTTGCGGTAGAACTTGATTTTTTTTGCAATGTTTTAAGTATTATATGTTTTATACTTCTTATATTCTAATATTTATTAAATAATGTTGTTAAAACTGTATGATGTAATTTTAAAAAAAATATTATGGATGATGAATTGTAAAATCATTTATCAAGTACTTAATAGTTGAGTAACTATAATAAATTTACATGAAAAAATTAGATATATTTTTTATTTTATTAATTTTAAAAATAAATTTATAATATTTAAAAAATATTCAATAGCTAGATTGGTGATAAATTTAAAATAAAATAATTTTATTATTAAAATTTAATGTTATATTATTTTATCAATAGTTGATAAAGTATTAAAATATAAAAAATATAAAGTACATGATATTTATCCCCCACCACTTAGTTCAAGTGCTTAAGGGGGTACCCATGACCCTTGAGGTTATGAGTTTAAGTCTTATGGGTGTTTTAAATGTTGAGTTATCCATCTAGAGCTAGCTAGTTCTAGCCATAGGTCAGCTCCATTTAAAGATAGATGGTTCAGATCCCCCTCCCCTCCACCTCCCTAGCAAACAAAAAAAAAAAGTACATGATATTTAAGTGTCATAAGATTAAATTAGGTAAGTTGACAGTACAGTGCAATGTTGCAATTATGCGTTGTTCAATTAATTTTTTTTTCTAATATATGATATATATTTTCTATGAATAAAAATATCATATCAACTTAGCATAGATTCCACAATATGAGGCAACTCTCGCTTATTAAATTGACAATAGTAGAATTCGAACCATGCACTTTATAGTGTTCTTAAAGAATAATTATCACTTAACTACTCTTAAAGAAGAATTATCACTTAATTAGTTCCTCACTGATAATTTTTTTCTAATATATTGATGTAATGTCATTGTGAACGGTTCTTTCATATATTTTTTTTCAACAACTGAAAAATAAAGGGGAAGGTGGGATCGAACGGTTCCTTCATATTGGTCTTATAGTTTATTATATATTTTAAAGGGGGGAAAAATCTTCGTGCTCTGATAACAAAGGGCGAACTGTAAGTAAACTCTATGGACTTATTTTTGGAAACATTTCTTAGATAATATTTCAAAGTGGATAGTGCCAAGGGTGATAATATTTCTTTGAAGGCATGTGAAGCTTTCTCAATTGCATATACCCTCGGAATGTCTTAGACAAAAAACAGAGAAGAAACTTTGGACTAGCATTGTAAGGAATGAAATCACATTCCAAGATTCAATTTTGTGTTATGGTTGCTATTGAAAAGGATGCTGAATACAAAGGACAAGCTTAAAAAGTGGGATGTTGTTTCAATGATAATTGTGTTCTATGCATTTCTGCAAAAGTACGTTGTGAACATTGTTCCTTTACTTGTCATTTCTCACCAAATGTTTCGAGAGCTATTTTTATGGCTATAAGAAAACAGGTCTACAATGACATTATTTTAGTGACATTTTGTACAACTATCACCTAAAATATTGAAATTATAATAAGCGACATTTTTTTTATAAATGTCCGAATATAACGTGACATTTATGTCAATATTTAGTGACATTTATTATAAATGTCATTTTTATTTGTATTTTGTCACATATAATTTAGTATTAACCGGCATTTATAATAATTGTTATTTTATTTTACTTTTTATGACATTTATTCTGACATTTTAATATATTTATTATTGTGAGTTTTTTATTACAATATTCATTCACAAGTTTTTTATTGCTATATTCTAATTCCAAAATCAAATAAGACCACGAATCAGAAGGTAGATGATTAAAAAATTAATAATTATGTAATTATAAATTTATTATTATTAAATTTATTGTTATAAATTTACAAATTTATTAATTATTAAATTATTTATAATTAATAAATATTAGATAATTATTTAATAATATTATATAATTAAATATTGTATAAATATTACATAAATATTATATAATTACTTAATATTAATTATTAAATAATTAAATTATTCCTAAATATATACTAATTAAACAATATTAAATCATTAAATTATCAAGAAACTTTGCTCAAAAAAAAAATGTCAAGAGGCCGATTGGCATAGTGGGTGGCATAGACCTGGCACTACTTCATCCCTCTCACGCACGCATACAACACATGCTGTGATAGTAAAGCTGAGGGAATTTCAACATATGATCACTAAACTTTATTCACAATTTAAATTTGGTTATAAAGTTTTAGTTTGTAATTTTTTAGTCATTAAATCTTAATTTTCATTTTAAACGTAATTTTGTCTAAGATGTAAGCTTTAAAATTATCTAATATTATCATTTTAATTTAAAAGATTATTTTCTTACAAATAAGTTTATAGATTCTAAAAATAATAAATAAAATAAAAATATATATTTTTATTTTCTATATACTTTCTATTGTAGATAGTCTTATCCATTATTTGTATTTATTTGACTGATCTAATACTAACAGTTTGAAAATTTTAAGATAAAAATTATTTGATACATGACAGGAAGAGATTAATATTTACCAAATATATCATAATCAATATACTGTGACTTTATTGAATACAATAAATTAAAATATTTGATACAAACTGTACAATAAATTAAAATTTAATAAGTTTTTTTTTTGTGCGAAACATAATATTTTTAGAATTTTTTTTGAACACGGAGAAAGAATATAAGAATTAAATGAACTATTGTCACTAGAATATTTAATATTTATCACCGTATTTTATAAAAAATTAAATATTTATAATTTATTATAAGTTTAGTTTATAATTTGAATTTTAAATAACTATTTATTAATAAAAAAAATTATTGTACAATTCGTATTAAATTATTTAAAAAATGCTCAATTGTTGTAATCCTGATGGAATATTGGAATCCGAACTCTCTCTTTGATTTTTCATTTATCTAGCAATTATTATTTTAATCTAACCCAAATAAATGATCTAAAAAAAATATAATAATAATATTAATAATACATAATTTTTTATTATATTCAATACAATTATAATATTGATTATGATATTCTTGATGAATACTAACATTTTTCTACCATGCGTCGAATAGTTTTTATCTTAAAACTTTCAAACTATTAGTATTAGATTAGTTAAATAAACATAAACAATTGATAAAACTCTCTATAATAAAAAATATAAAAAAATAAAAATATATATTTTTATTTTATTTATTATCTTTAAAATTTATAAATTCATTTATAAAAAAATAATTTTTAAATAAAAATAATAACATTATATAATTTTAAGAATTAAAATTTTAAATAAAAACTATATTAAAAGTTAAAGTTTTGATAATAAAAAAGTCACAATTAAAATTTTATAAAGAAATTGAAGCAGGACATTCGAATAATTTACCCGTAAAGCTGCCATAAAACACTCATTTTCTTTATTTCTGCAACTGCAACAACAAGCATCAATGAACTCGTGGCGATCTCTCAATATAATACGCTGCCTTCATCATCATTATTATCGTTACCACCAGCAGGCTTCATCGACAAGCTCATTGTGATCTCTTGATGCCTTGGTTACATTTCTACAGAGCCAAACAACTTGATGGAAACACCTACTTATTAGTGCTCATGTAACCTTATAAAGCAACATCTCATCTTTGGATTTCTGTTAAACTAATCGCGAGTGGTTTCTTTGCCTTCTGTTCGTCATTTAGTGATGGTGAAAGATGGCAAATCTCTAAAATCGATTTGTTAAGGTTAGGGTTTTAATTTTTGTAGCCTTTCTTCATTTATTTCTGTGTTTATTTCCAATCTCTACAGAATATCCTCTCATGTTCGATACTTGTTTATGCTGAATTTGTGTCTGTTTATTATTTAACTTTTTGAATGAATTTGTTTCTATTGAGAAATTAAATATTTAGGTTCGTTATCTATTGTTCTATGTTCCGGTAGTTTATTTGTGGAAAAGTGGTGAGGTACTGTGTGAACTAAATGAGCAAATAGCTAAATTCTCTTGTTCTTATTTTGTTGACCCTTGAGACGACATATGAGAGTTTTGTGGATGTTGAGCAAAATTAAAAGAAGAGCTAGCCTAGCCTTCTCTTGTAATCTCCTTTTATGTGGAGTATGGTGTAGCAGAGCCACTCTAATTCACTTGTGATTTGACCCAATTAAAGTCCATATTCCGCTACCAAATTAATTAATCTCTCTATATCGACTGCATTCATCACCTATCATATCATTGTCATTTATTAGACTAAAATTTAGATTTCAGCTGAATTGAATTCTTTCAAAATTACATTAATTTTGGTTATTTCAAATACCTGTTTCTTCTAAGTTCAAAGACTCAAGATTTCAATTGAATTTAACTCTTGCAAAGTTATGTCGATTTTGGTTATTTTAATGTGATGTTCAAACTTCAGAGACCTCAATTCTAGAACTATCAGGTTTCCAAACATGAGAACTAACTGGATGGAATTCAATTGTATTGAATTCTAGCATTTCTGGATTTTACAAACAAGGGGAATAAGTTCTTTAGTTCTCTATTATTGCTAGATTGTCTAATGAATTCAGCTGTTCATATCTCTATTGCAGTTCCCTGCCCTGCGTGAGTTTTTTAAGATAGGAAAGCTTGTATGGGGGATATGTGCTGGTCTCATATTCATGCCAGTAAGTTAGTTTTTATTCCTTCTCGGATTTTTATGAATTAAAATATAAGGTTTTATGTATGAGTTTTTAATATCAACGATTATCAATGTTTTCTTAGTTTAAGATCATGCTTATTTGACTATGACTATTAAATGAGTGGGCGTTTATTTTCAAGGCAGAAAACAGGAGGCCAAGAATTGGTTGGTGGCCTAGATTGCGCTATCCACATAAATTATTTTGGCAGTCAGGCATCTATGTGTAGTTTGTACTCATTAATTGGTGGATTTGACCAAGAAAGTTAAGCATAAATATGCATGATGCTAAATCTTCTGTTTCAGTTTTATATTGCAATAACATGCTTTTTTTTTCTCGGGAATGAGGTGAATAAGTTTTGGATTTGCTTATTATAGAAACTTTGTTGTTAGATATATGGTTTTGCATTGCATATTCTTCTCTCAATGTAAAAATATATGAATCTAATGATAAGAACAGCTTAGGATCTTCTGAATGTTGCATACTTTAATATTTGTCTTCCAATTATTTCTTTGTTGTGGTTCATGCTAAGTCGTTTTATTAATGCATTTACATTAATTGATTTGCTCATTATAATGTGTCCACAACCAAACATACCCATTGGTAGTAATTTATTATGTCTTTGGAACATTCCATAGTCTAATGTTGTATTCAGTAATTCTTTTGTCTTGAAATTTAGAAACACAATAACTTATTGGGCGCATCATCTCATGTATGATATATAATAATGAAACTCATATTTGAACTTTGGGAATTTACAAATTTTGATTTTTATTTTTGCTAAATTTATGCATGTTTAGATTCAAAGCTTTGAGGCAGAGCTTTCTGTTCCAGAACTTGTATCTAAGGAGGGTAGCCCTGAAACATTTCGTGGAGTTTTCATCTGTGCTCCTGCTGTACTTGAAGTTGGGCATGGAGTCGAAGTGTTGGCTGAGTATTCCGTACCATCTGCTAATGTTTTATATTCAAGTTCTGCTGTTCAAATCCAAGAGGTTTTTGGACTCTTCTTTGATTTGAAATCTCTTGCTTGTTTTCTCTCTGCTTAGTAATTTATATTTACTAAGGTTTTTAAGCTAGAACATTATATATGATCTATTTCCTTATCACTTGCCATGACATTTTTTTTTACTTCCATTATAATGAAAAAAGTAATATATATTAAGCATGTAGTTTATTCCAAGATATTCTGTGTTTAAAGTGATCTAGTGCTAATTTGTGCTATGAGTTTCTATTTTAGTTCTGGGTTTGTGTTAGGATGTTATTCTAGATTATTGTTTGTGCTATAATGGTTTCTATATCTTTATATTTAACTTATAGGCTACATTAATATATGAACTTATAGGATGTTCTTTTTCAATTTTAATTTGTTGCTTTTTAATTTTAGCTCAAAAGGGTTTGACCTTTGATTCAAATTTTGCTGATTCATCAGAGTGTCAGCTATAAGTATAATACAACTGAAACTTATTTTTCATTTTATGGAGGGTGGGTTGTTAGCTATCTAATTCCTGATTCTAATTCTTATTTTTCATTTTTCATATCAATAACTATACTATATAATTTTATTTATTGTATTTGTGTAAAGAGTGTTCTCTAGACTTCTCTTGTCCTATGTTGCATTCTGTTTCAACTCAATCTATCAGCAAAAAACTTCTCCATTGGAACTGGTAATATGCATAAATAATCATTTTTTAAGTATAGTATATGTATCGTTATTGTTTTATTTCATTCACTTTGGTTTTTTGTTTCTAAATTTGAGGAATTTAAGATTGAGCAAATGCTGGTTAATATACATGTTGGGCCTAATAATTCAGATCATCACTAGCAGTGGATTTGGTACTCGTGCATTGATGGGCTTGTATTAGCAATTTTCTGGTTATATTATTTGCTGAGGTATATGCTAAATTCTTTACCTGTCTACTTGGTGCATTTATTTAGAAATGCTAAATTATTTCATGGCTTTTCAGGTGATTCATGGTGAAGCATAACAATGTTTACAGGACATCTGCAACATATCTTTTGGACAGACATTCATAATCTCAAATTCTTTTTAGATATAATCAAACACTTTTAGTTTGTGGTTAGGCATCTTTTGTTATTTTGATTGGGCATAGATTTCGGTAGAAATTATCAGTATCTTGTATTTATATTGAAGGGTTAATTTACGTCGATACCTATCAAACAATGTAATTTTTTTTTGAATTTAAATGTATGCAATTATTTGTAATTTTTTATATGTTTGGATGTATGTATACAAGGTGAAATTTATGGATAAAAATATAACATTTAAAAGTGACTAAAAAAATGCCAATTTAGAAACGCTTTTTGAATGTCAAATTAAAACTTTGTAGTGACGGTTGTGATTGTTTTTTAAGCAACACTTAATAAATATTACTGTATAATCATTAAGTAATATTTATAAATGTCATTATAAACCACTGTAAATAAATTATATATAGTTTTTTGTCATTTTATAAATGTTATTTTAAATAATTAGAGTCATGTTTAAAAAATGTCAAAATAAGTGATGCTAAAAATGATGCTTAAAATTATATACCAACACTTAGAATAAATGTGGCTTTAATATGTAGCGACACTCAATTAAGTGACATTTTTAAGAAATGTTAGTACAAGTTTAAAATGACATTTTTTAAATTTATAACATTTTTCCATTGTCACTATAAAATATTTTTCTTGTGGTAGAATCAATTGCAACTTTTTATAATTGGAGAAGGCTAGTGAGCTAAATTACTAGAAGCATTGGACGTAATAGCAAATTGACAGACAGAAGTTCGCAGTAATACCTTAGATGTAACTGTTTACCACATATGGCAGGCTAAAGAAAACAATGTTTTTCAACAAAATTCAATAAGTATACAATCTTTAGCCACATTGGATAAGTTATTGAATTTTGAATTCTTTAACCTTCCCACCATATATTTTTTTTGTGAATCTAGTTTCTTGCTCCATTGTCCAATTCTTCTAGCCTAGTGTAGTTTTTATAATTGGCATTAGCTGAATATATTTTGAGTGCTGATATATGTGATGGGTCCGTCAAACGATAAATTTTTTTTGAAATATCTTTTTTGGCCTAAAGCTCTATCAATTGGAGTGAGAGAATTTTTGTGATTTTGCGGCTTGTTATTCAAAGTGGGCTGCTGTGAATATCATTTTCCATATATTTTATATGGTATTAACTGATATTATTGTAGACCTTCCTCCAACAAAAACCTAATAATAAAAGATTTTCTGATGGTTAAAAAAAGGAATTCATAATCGAAGAATTCAATTCATATTTCACATTATTGCAAAAGAGGCATTCATAACTTTTTATTTAAAAGCAATAGAGGCAGTAAAAACTTTTACACCCCATTGCTTGTTTAATCTGGAGGCAAATATTGCTTCCTGAAAATATTTCATTTTGGAGACATAAAAAAGTTCATAAATATTCCACTAATTCTAGCTTTGCTCAAGATGAGTTATTAAGACGAAACAGAATAGAAGAAATGAATTGATATGTAATTAGACATTAAAAATTATAATAATAATAACAATGATATAATAAACAAATAGATAAATAAATATATATATATATACACACACACATAATGTATATTGTAACCCTAAGTTTGCAATTCTGATAAAACATACTGCAGCTGCTCGCTCCCAAGGACGTAGGCATATTGTCGAACCTCCTTAAATTTCTGTGTCCATTTTATCTTTTTTGTTTTCTCTCTTTACTCTTTTGTTATTATTGTATTATTTTGCAACAACTGGTATCAGAGTAGTTATGATGGCTTTAAATTTTGGTGCAAATTTTGAAGTGGGAAAATTCGATGGAACTGGAAATTTTGGATCGTGGCAAACACGAGTAAAAGATTTATTGGTGTATTAAGGGATTTTGAAGGCATTGCAGGCTAAGAAACTAGATGGCATGGATAATCTTAATTGGAAGGAGCTACAGTAGAGGCAACGAGACCCATACGTTTATGTCTAGCAGATGAAATCATATACCAAGTTATGGACATTAAATCTCCAGGAGAGATGTGGCAACAACTAGAGAGTTGGTATATGTCCAAATCGCTCACGAACTAGCGATATCTTAAGTAACGATTGTATGGGCTGAAGATGCAAGAGGGTTAAAATTTGACATAATATGTCAATGTCTTCAATCAAATAATCACATATTTGGTTAGGGTTGATGTGAAGATTGAGGATGAGGACAAAGTAATTATACTGTTGTGTTCTTTACCGCCATCCTATAAACACTTGGTGACTACCCTTACATATGGGAAACAGTCCATTAGCTTAGAGGAGATTACTACACCATTGTTGGCTATTAACTAAAAAAAATAGAATGCAAGTGAAGAATCTCAAGGTGAAAGACTGTATGTGAAGGGAAATCTGGATCGTGGTTGAAAATGGAGTAGAGAAGTTTCTAAAAAGGGGGAAGTCTAGGTCGAAATCGAGAAGCAGAAAAATAGTTCAATGCTTTAAGTTCAAGGATTATGGACATATAGAGAAAGACTATCCAAGATAAAGAGCATAGAATGACAACAAGAAGAACAATGGCTCGTCAAAGCCTGCAAATGTGGTCCTAAATGGCTCGGTGATGGGATATGTTATCAGTTTCATTAAATCAGTTTGTGGATGCATGGATTCTTAATTCAACATGCTCTTATCACATGACACCTAACATGGAGTTGTTCACCTCATACAGGTCATAGTCCTTTGGCTGTGTCTATTTAGGTGATAATAAACCTTGTGCTATTGCTGATATAGGAACAATTAAAATTCAGATGCATGATTGTGTTGTTAGAACATTATGTGATGTTAGGCATATTCCAGACCTGAGAAATAATCTGATTTCCCTAGGCGCATTACATGCTAATGGTTTTCAATATAAATCTGATGAACATAGGGAAAATATTAAAGTAACTAAGGGTGTATTGATTGTGATGAACGAAAAAAGAACTGCAGAGAATATTTATAAACTGCTAGGGAATAGTATTGTAAGTGGAGTTACATCAGTTGAGTCAAATGATAATAGTACAAAACTATGGCACATGCATCTAAGTCATTTTAGCGAGTGTGGAATGACTGAATTGCATAAATGAGGTCTGTTAAATGGTGTAAAAAGCTATAAATTAGAATTATGTGAGTTTTGTACGCTTGGAAAATAGTCTAGAGTTAGATTTATGATCAGTTAGCATAAAACTGGGGGAATTCTTGATTATGTGCATTCTAATGTATACGGGCCTACTAAAGAATTGTCATTAGGCGGGTCTCAATATTTTGTCACTTTAACTAACAATTTTTCTAGGAAAGTCCGGGTGGATTATTTGAAATAGAAATCCGAGGTCTTTACTAAGTTCAAGTTGTGGAAAGTAGAGGTGAAAAACTAGACATAGAGAAAAAATAAATATTTGAGATAAGACAATGGGATAAAATACATAAATTCACAGTTTCAAAATTTTTTTAAGGAACATGTTATTCAGAGGCACTTTTTAGTTTGCAAGACACCACATCAAAATGGTATGGTAGATAGGATGAATAAATCAATTACTGAAAAAGCAAGATGTCTATGACTGAATGCAGGGCTTCCTAATTATTTTTGGGAAGAAGCTATGAATATAGCATGCTACCTCATCAATAGATCACCACGGGGATCATTAGGAGAAAAGGTTGTAGAAGAGGTATAGATAGGCAATCCAGTTAATATTGGAAATTTAAAGATTTTTGGTTGTCTTACTTATGTGCATATATCCAGTGATGAGAGGTCCAAACTTGATCTAAAGTCTAAGAAGTATATTCTTAGGCTTTGTGAAAGGTGTAAAAGAATACAAGTTTTGGGATCCAGTGTCAAAGAAGATGGTGATTAGTAGGGATGCAGTATTTGATGAATAATTCATGTTACAATAGAAAGACAAAAGTGATGTGCCAGTAGGTGAAGGAAGCAGTTCTAGTTCAAAAATAATGCAATTAAACTTAGGACCCCAAGTCGTAAACAATGAAAGGGCTGAAAGTTCTACTTTAAGGCCTATAAGCTCCACTTCAGGCTAAGAACAACACTATAGCCTAGTCAGAGTTGGAAAGAGACGCACTATATAGCCTCCAAGCAGGTTTGGGTATGCAGATTTAGCTTCTTTTGCTCTTCTTATTAGCAGTGGAGATCCATCAACTTTTTAGGAGGCTATACTTAGTGAGGAGAAAGATAGATGGATAGATACTATGGTAGAGGAGATAGAGTCTTTGCATAAAAATCATACACAGGAGCTTGCTCAACAACTTGAGGGAAAAAAGGCTATAGGGAGCAAATGGTTCTACAAGAAGAAAACTAGCAGTATCAGAAAAGAAGGAGAAAAGTTCAAGGCTCGGTTAGTGGCAAAAGGGTACTCATAACAGAAGGGATTGATTATGGTGAGATTTTCTCCCCTATAGTGAGACATACTTTTATCAGGGCAGTGTTAGCCTTGGTAGCTAGCTGGGATATGCACTTAGAGCAAATGGATGTGAAGATAACATTTTTTCATGATGATCTAGAGGATCAGATTTAGATAGAGCAACCAAAAGGGTTTACCCAACCTGGGAAAGAACATCTGGTATGTAAATTAAAGAGATCCTTGTATGGGTTGAAGTAGTCTTAAAGGTAATGGTACAAGCGATTTGATTCATACATGATTTAGATTGGCTACAGGCGCTGTGAGTATGATTGTTATGTTTATGGTAAGAGTCTTGATGATGGTTCTTTTAGTTTTCTGTTACTGTATGTTGATGATATGCTAATTACTACTAAGAATTTATATGATGTCCTTGAGTTGAAAGCTTTTTTAGGGAAAGAATTTGACATGAAGCATTTAGGTACTGCAAAGAAAATCCTTAGGATGGAGATTCATAGGGATAGGGGCTCTAGAAAACTGTAGTTATCTCAGTAGAGTTATATTGAGAATGTGTTAGACAAATTTGGGATGAGCAGTGCTAAACCAATGAGTACTCCATTGGCAAATGACTTTAAGCTTTCCTCAGTGCAATGCCTAAAGTTAGATAGAGAAATTTAAGACATAGCAAAGGTTCCGTATACTAGTGCAATTGGTTACTTGATGTATGCAATGGTTTGTACCAGACCTAATTTGGCTCATGTTGTTAGTCAAGTCAACAAGTTTATGTCAAAATTGGGTAAGCAGCATTGGGAAGCAGTCAAGTGGATATTCAGGTATCTGAGGGGCACAACAGGTTATGATGTCATGTTTGGTAGTCAGTAGGGTGAGCCTTTAGTTTTAGGGTTTATGGATTCAGATTATGCTGGTGATATGGATGATAAGAGGTCTACAACAGGGTATGTGCTTACTCTTGTAAGAGGGCCTATTTGTTGGAAATCCATAGTTCAGTATATAGTGGCACTATTTCTAACTGAAGCAGAGTATATGGCAGTAGCTGAAGCAGCTAAGGAAGCTTCATGGCTTATAGGGCTAGTGAATGAACTGGGTATTGAGCAAGGTGGAGTTCAGTTGCATTATAATAGTCAGAGTGCCATTTATTTAACAAAGAATTAGGTGTAGCATGCTTGGACTAAACATATTAATGTGAGGTTTCACAAGATTAGGGAATTGATTTCATCTGGTCAGATATTGCTACAAAGGGTTCATACTTCTTAGAATGCAACTGATATGTTGACCAAGTCAGTTATTAGTGACAAGTTCAAGCATTGCTTGGACTTGTTGAATGTTGTTAGTTGTTAAAGAAGCATGTTTACCCCCAACCCATTTGGCATGTGAGAAACTTCAGGATTTATCTCCTAAGGGGCTTGATATTCGCCAAAGTGTAGATTGTTGTGTATGGCTCACATGTAGTAGTAAGTGGACAGATGCTGGTAGTGGAGCAGAGTAACAACATCTGTCCTTTTAGGGGTTTCTCGATTTAATTGTGGGGTTACAATTAGATGAGTTGAAGGTGTAGGGGTAATGCCCCTGCGGTATAGTACATGGGTAATTTGGTAGTTTGTACCATACAACTATATATATATAATGTATATTATAACCCTAAGTTTGTAGTTCTAATAAAACATACTGCAGCCGCTCACTCTCGAGGACGTAGGCACATTGCCAAACCTCGTTAAATTTCACTGAAGTGGATGGTACCTTATTGTTGTCCTCAAGAGCCCCTACTATTAAAACAATATTTTGTTTAACTTATCCGACCATGTTTGTGCCCCATAGATCCTATATCTATCTATATGAAGAAGAAATCTTGTCATTAATATTAATATATCTATATATAATTATATAATGAATATAATATATATAATTAATAAACATAATTATAATATATATATGTATATATATAAATATATATGCCTTTTTAAATTTGTAATATTTAATATTCTTATAAGAAGTCTAAAATTAAAATTAAAAAATGAATTCTTATTTTCTAGGACTATTTAATTAATTTATAATTTTCACTTTATTAAAACTATTTAATTGATATGTTTAAATTATTTTATTTATTAATATTTAAAAATAATTAAATAAAATATACATTAATTTACAAAAATAAACATTCACTATATATTCCTTAAATCTTACATTTCATTCATATTATGCATACACATCTCCATAAGCATTTCTTTTGTCATTCTCAAGATCGTTACTAACTTAGACATTAGAGTGTTTGTAGGGATTTCCCCACTCTTTGACCTTATTTTCATGAGTGTGCAGAGTGCGAAGAGTTCCCAAATCAAATTATCAAACATTATGTTTATCTGTTGCCTGCTTGAATTACAGATAAGTTGATATGTTGAGATATGTTTAGATAGTTCTGAAACTTCTCCTATACACTATTTTCTTTATCTTTATATCTTTCCATTTTCTTCTCTCTTTAGTCAATTACTCACGCCAACTACCACATTTCTCTCATTAATGGAAGCCAGAAACTCATCTTCTTGCCTTTTAGCTTCCTCCACACACCTGAAAGACTTAAATGAACCTATTTGTGTGTTAAAACTTAAGGCATCAGAAGACCCTCCACCAGATCACTTCAAGCATCGCCTTGCTGGGAAGATCTTGAGCCCGAAGACATATACTACTAATGCTTTACTCAACATTTTATCTCAGGTATGGAGTTTCATTTTAGATCATCAGGTCCAAGAGATTGGACACCGAAATACCTTCAATTTTGTCTTTGGAAATATTGATAAAATTGATCGGATTAAGAATAGTGTTCGTTGGTCCATTCACCGATCTCTTATGGTCTTAAATAAATGGAGTCCATCTGTATCCTTTGATGATTTAGATTTCTCAACTGAGTGTTTTTGGGTTCATATATTGGGTTTACCTTTGGATCAAATAACCTATGATAATGCTTGTATGATTGCAAATGCTTTGTATACTGGTTTAATTACAACCGATACGCAAATATATTCTGATACAGAATGTGATCCTTTATGCGCATAAGGGTTAAGGTAAACCTTAACAAGCCTTTGCCTAAAGGCTTTATGAACCGAGTTGATGGTAAAACAAAGTGTATTTTCATCTAATATGAGAGGCTCCTATGAATATGTCAGCTCTATGGTTTCTTTGACCACATTACTCGAAACTATCCAACATTTACCACTGAAGAAGCCATTATAAAGTAGGTTTATAGTCAAAATGACTATGGACCCTAGATACATGTTGAACCTTTTCATTGAGCCACACTTCACCCTTCTTTGAGAAATACTGAAGAGGTTTCTCCTGTTGTGCTATCTTCAATTATTGGACAACTATCTCTGAATGATCCTTCAACGTCTACCAGGCTTACCTGTCTTCCGCCATCGATCCAGTCTCCAAAGTCTTTGCAGCTGGAAAATCACAACCAGTAAGGAGATAGCAATCATGAGAAGATTACTACTAACAAGTGGTAGAGCCAGGAAGCTCATGATAGGATGACAGTCATTTTGAAGAATGCTCAAAATTTGTCTAACTGCTTGAAGGTTAAGAGAAAGGAACCACTAGCTCAGCCCACTGATGAAGCCCAAATTGTTAAGGAATTGTCTCCTAAAAATAACTAATGAAGCCTAATGAAAGCCCTTATTTATTTAATACCAACCCAGCTGATAGCCTACATAATCAAGGCCCAAAAGCAACACTTTCTCTAGCTGAACAACTCGAAAGTGCAATGTTAACGATGTAAGCCTTATTTGGCAAATCTACTAATGACAAAGCTCATCCGACTTCTTCACCTTCTGGTGTTGGCAATTCTAGAAGGAAAGTTCACAAATTTCATCTGAAGTCCCTTGCTCGCTCTACTTAAGAAAGGAACATAGCTAATGTTGGTCTTCCTAAAGTTAATTATGCTACATCCAGCTTAACCTAGGTATTTAGGTTGTATTTTGCTTATTTTGCTTTTGCTTATCAATGGCTAGTCATAATACATTACTCCTACTATGTTAGTGTTTTAAGTTGGAGTAATTTTGGTGACTGCCTCCTATGAAGGCTGGATGCTTTTCTTGTATGTTCCTTTCTTGTTTAATATATTTTCATTTGGTAAAAAAAAATATTACACTAAATGTTGGTACATATTTATTGTTAGTGCTATGTTCATAGACTTTCACAGTGTTTTGGCATTGCAGAGGCCAAAAATTGTAATTTTATTTTATTGTTTTTTTTTTTGAGATTATGGTTAATAGATAAATTTTAGTCAAAATCACGAAAAATATGAATTTTTTAAAAATTAAAAAGAAAATAAATAAAATTTAAATTGTGAAAATTACATTAAAAAAACCCAACCTTTTAGGGTATTTTCAAATTAAACCATATTCAATTTTTTCTATCAATTAAAACCACAATCTTTCAAACGATAACAAAAAAAATATTTAGTCACGAAATCCGTAATAGAGTGCTGACGTAGTAGTTAGTGGGCCCCATTTTTTCTGACATGTGAGAACTATAGGTGTTGACTGGATTTGAGTAATTACATATAGAACCCTAACCTTTGTTAAACTTGCAAAATAAACCCTAACACAAAATATTTAAATAAATTTAATTAAAATTTTAAAATTTACTAAAATTATTAGAATAATTTTAATAAAATAAATAATAAAATTAAGTATGAAATTCAATGCTTTATTATTAATAAAATATTCTCAAATATTTAAATTTTTTTTAAAAAATACGACAAATAATTTAACATATACTTAAAAATTAAGAAAATATAAAAATATGAAAATCCAAAAAAAAAAGTACTGAAATAAATAACCTATTAGTGATAACTAATGAAATTATTTTTGTGATTAATTTCACTCCAATTTGATGATAAAAAAAAGTGAGAGTTTCAATACTTTATTATTAATAAAATATTATTAAAAATTCAAAAAAATTAAAAGGGAAAAACTATTATTGTTAACTGGTGAACTTTTTTTGAGATCAATTCTACTCCAATTTGATAAAATTAAAACTTAATTTTATAAAAAAATAAAAATTTATTTTATCTTTATAGTTTATGTATTTTGTTATGAAAATTTTTTATAT
>CATIWM010451920.1:0-10694 GCA_949671775.1 Mallotus repandus
AAAAAAAAAAAAAAAAAACTTTAACACATCCATCCTTGATTTTCTTTTTAATGTCACTCTTTCCTACATCCTAAATATGTAAAAATTTCTACTTTACAATTTATATTCATGTGAGATGTGGGAATTATGTATATATGTGTAGAGCTATATCAAACATCCAAAATAAAAAAATTAAATAAAAAAATTAGACGACTTAAACTCAACACTTAAAATAAAATCAACATTTTTTTTAAAACGTTTTCTTTTCAATCTTATTATTGAATCAATTAATCCACTTCTTGGCTGCCCATGTGAAATATAGTTCCTAAAGTATAGGAATTGGTAATTCTGTTCTATAATAAACTCTTAAATTATAGGGACTATTTTTCCTTTTTTGTTTTAGATTAAAATATTAATAGTTAATAAATTACTAAATTTATCTATTTTTATAAAATAACAATGAAAAGTTCTTGGCTTTTGTATATGTTAATAGTTTTGCTGTTGTACTTGTTTCCACAATTTCTGACAATAAGTGATACTAACTTGCACAGGCAGGATTTAGCTTCGGAACAGTGGCGTATATGTGCTTCATGTTTTCAGTGACTACACCAATGGGAATAGTGTTAGGGATGATTATTTTTTCATTGACAGGATATGACGACAGTAATCCTAATGCTTTGATAATTGAAGGATTGTTAGGATCCCTCTCCTCAGGCGTGCTCATATACATGGGTCTTGTTGATCTCATAGCTGCTGATTTTTTCCATAACAAGATGATGACTTCTGCTCCATGGTTGAAAAAAGCATCATTCATTGCTTTAACTCTCGGCTCTATTGCAATGTCCATCCTTGCCCTGTGGGCTTGACTTTGTTTTTCCGTTTATGTAAGATCGATGGTATATGTATTGGAACAAATTAAGTTGTCCATTGCTTATGTGTTCCAGCAATCTTTGACACACCAGCGCATGAAGGAAGATAAGCAAAATTGCATGAAGGAAGATAAGCAAAATTACAGAAAGTCTTAAGCAAAATTACTAAAAGTCTTAACTTATTCTTATGTAAAATTGGATCGTTTAATTATTTATCAATTAAATTAAATTAATTAAAATATAATTTAACTGAAACCATTTTTTAAATTTTAATTAGGTATACTTTTTTTTTTATCTCATACAAAAATTAAACTAATTAAAATTAGTTATAAATTTGTTGAAAATATTTTTTATTTTAATTAAATTTGTTTCTATTTTGTCTGATATAAATCAAATCAAATTATTTTATGAGTCTTATTAAATTAAATTTCACAAGTAAATAATTAAAATAAAAATAAATGAATTTTATAAAATAATTATTTATGAAAAACTTTATCATTGAAAATGTTGAAATAATATTATATAATTGTTTAAATAGAAGTTTTTTTAAAGATTATATTAAATTACTATATTTCAACTCTATCAAATTTGTGAATTTTTTTTTTTTGAGTAAAAAGAAACTTCATTCAAGAAGTTGTTTGTAACACAATAGAAGGGAAAGATACAAACCAAGTTTCTTCTACACTACTACAACTACAAGAAAAATGAGCTAGATCATGTTCTACTTTGTTTTCAACTCTTGTGACATATTGAAAGCTGGAAGGCTGACAAGATTTGTAAAGTTCTAGAATGTTTGAACCAATAAGACTGATCACTGACAAGTTATTTAAAGATGATGTGAGTTTTTGAACAAGTGCCAAGCAGTCTATTTCAACAACTAGATGTAACTACATCAAAACAACTAAATGAATTCCCAAACGACAAGCAACATCTGCAAATCTAGTCAGAGTAAAGAATCATATGTGCTGAATTTTGCAGCTTTCACAAGACCAAACTCATCCCTTATAATTATTCCCAGTCGAGTGCCCTTATAAATCTTTTTGCGCCAAAATCGTTTCCAAATCCTGGTACTTGTCATACCTCTAATTTTTATTGTTTCGAACAACAGTCCGATGATGAAAATAATATTCGAAAATGACAAGAGTCTACTTATTTGTACTACTTTTACAATGTGCAAAAGTTTGAAAATCTAAAACACCCGAACTAGGCTTTTGAAATGATAAGCTGATCACCGAATCATTTAGTCGAGTTTTGAAGAACCGATGCTGGCTTTGATGAGTCCCAACTCAATTAAGTGAAATCGAAGAACCTGACATTTACAAACGTTGTGATATTCTACAGTTCCTATCACCATCTAATATGATTTTATAATTTTATGACTGCGCATTCTAAGGACTGTGTGTTTCTTATTAAGCTTGTGCAAGCACAATGCATGGTGCTAGTCATGCACCTTACCCTGAATAGTTTGTGAAGATTATCGAGTGATATCTCTTGATGACATAACCTATAAAATATCATTCATTTGTCCTTTTTAGATTTAGCAAATAAGTCAAGATATGATTAGATTGTGGAAATTTTCATTGAAAAGAAATAAATGATAAACCTTTCGATGAATTCTCTATGGCCTTTGGCAAATGTATCAAACGTTGACTTTGTATGCATGAGGTCACGATCCCTTATGCTGACCATAGTTCTTGTCCAAATAGTTGCACATGAACTATGAACATCATTTGTGATATTATAGCATGTTTCCTATGCCAACATTATACATTTACCTTGGGCTTATACGGAAAACATCTTTTGGTTTATCTTTTGCATCTTGCCTTAGTAAATTAAAATAACCTAGTCTAAGTGCGGAACTATAATTATCTGTTGAATATGGGTCAAAACTTACTTAGGAGAGAGACTGATTGACCTCGTGGAGAAATAAGGTTGGAAGGGTGTGATTGCCTGTGTTTGGTTTGTTCCCTGTGCAGGAAATGCTAACAAATTTTCTTAAATTCTTTTAATCATGCATACATGATTAAAATTCTTTTAACCAATTTTCTTAAATTCTTTTAATCATACATGCGTGACATATATATAGAGAGCATATACTAACTCACTTTCTTTTACAGTCATTTTGCATAAGGATCCATAAGAGTCTTATATAAGAACACTATGCATACATGCTCTTCCTATTCTTTTGCAAGGTCACACTATGCATACACGTTTGCCTTATTCTTCTTTTTCTCACTAATATGCAGAATCATAGCTCTAAATAATCCTTTCAAAAAAAGGTGAAAAAGGAACACCACCCGAAACGGACTAATGAGATACATAAGCTACAACAATAATTATAATAGGGGTGAACCAGATGGTAGTTCATATTAGACGTTTAAGGATAAACTAAGAGATGAGATTCATAAAATACTCACTAACGACATTATGGCTGAAATCCTCAAATCCCAAATTAATGTTTCCAATAACCAAGCTTATAATTCTCGAGACGGAAATAATATTACAAGCATGTTGAATGAGGCTTCAGGCTTTGTTAACCCCAAAGTGGAAAAGGGAAAGAATGTTCTGCACACTCCAGTTTAGATTGATAATAATGATTAATACTTTTATTCTTTTAGAAATGCACCACCACAACCAGTTACTAAGATAGCTGACATGACTAAGCTTGAATCGATAAAGGAGGCCAAACTGCTGACTAGTAGGATGGCTCGACTAGAGTTTGCATTCAAAGATAAGGGATCACATGAGTACAAAAGTTTCACAAATGTAGCATCGTTCAAAGATGAACCTCTTTCAAATGATTTTAAGCTTCCAAATTTTGCTAGGTTTGACGGTACTAATGATCCACGGGTCCATTTAAGGTAATATGCTACTTTCATGGCTACAATTAAACTATCTGAGTGTCAAATTGTCTACTTCTTCTTCACATCAATAGAAGAAGGGCCGAGAGCTTGGTTCTTTGATCTTGAGGGATAAAATCAAGAATGACTGGCTGATGTTGACCTAAATGTTCATAAAGTAATATGAATATAATGCTCAAGTGGAAATAACTAGGAGGGGTCTAGAAACTACAAAGTAAAAACCTAGTGAATCTTTCTTTGATTATGTAGATAGATGGCATTCAAAAGTAGTAAAGATGAGAAATTTCCCACCTGAGGATGAATAAATTAAACTAATGACCAAGGATGCACTCCCATACCTCAGAAAACAAATATATGTATCCACTATCCTGATTTCATAGCTCTCCATCAAGCTAGAATTAGAATTAAAGATGAAGTATCCCAATAACCTCAGAACACCTTTCGAAGAACTTCATAAACCAATACCCAAAATTAAAACACCTATACCTATACAACTAAAATCAACTATATCCAACCAAATACATATAATCCACTTTTTGTCAATGCTATCAATAAACCACCTAAAGAATACTCCAACCTTATCCTACCTCTTTCCAAAGTATTCCAAATACTTCACTACAAAAGCCTTTTACAACCCCGTGAACCAAGACCATTACTAAATCTTTTACCACCTTAAATTGACCCAAACCTATACTGTCACTTTCACTAAATTCCCAGCCATACTATAGACATTTGTAGGATCTTAAAAAATGTTGTTCACGACATTATTGACCCTAGAAAGATTGATGACCCTAAAAGAAAATCTAATGTCAAAACAAAGCCATTTCCTAATTACCCAAACATGTCTCTACTCATAACCAACACCATTTTATCAAGTTTACCTAAAAAATATGTCAAACAATTAATCCAAAAGGTCCAATAGATTAAAGAAATAAAGATTGCCAAAGCGGTAAAAGCGTTCCTGATGATAATGGAAGCTAATTTTTTTAGCATAATTTATGATTCTAGTAATGATTAATAGGATCCATTTATCTATGAATACATTTCAGTCCCATGCAGATTTGCACCTTATCTAATTATAAAACGGAAAGCAAGGGATGTGGCTTACCCTATCAGGTTTACCTAAAAGATATGTCAAACAATAAATCCAAAAGGTCGAAGAGATTGAAGAAATAAAGATTACCAAAGAGGTAAAAGTGTTCCTCATGATAATGGAAGCTGATTTTTTTAGCATAATTTATGATTCTAGTGATGACTAATGGGATCCATTTACCTATGAATAAATTTCAGTCCCCACAGATTTGTACCTCATCTAATAATAAAACAGAGAGCAAGGGAAGTGGCTTACCCTATGAATGAGAAGTAATTGATTATCCTCCACCATATGCCATCAATTCTAATGATTGTATGAAGATTGTAGAAAAGAAACCCGAAGTGTGAGATCTATTGGGCCAACCATCTGAAAAATTTAATTTTAAGGTGAAATATACAACACCACCATCTTTCTATATTCACATGGAAGACATTATGCCCTCAAGATGGGGAGAGGAGTTTGATTAAGAAGATGGAATAGTAACAATCACTTAGGGTCCACAAATTATAGGTATTGATATCTGGCATGCCTTATACTAATTAGAAAGTTAAGGAAAATTCAACACAAGAAGAATATGAAATCATTATTTGGGACAAGAAGAATCACAACACTCTAGTGATTAGTGAGATAACAACAAAGCCAAGTGGCAGTGATTAATCAATTGATGAGATGCAACTTACAGTCAACCATGTAATTAGAAGTGGGAGAATTTATCAGCCACCTGAGAAGGAAAGAGAATTGGCTAAAGGGAAGGAAGTAGCTAAAGAAAATGATTTAGCTCTAGTTGGGGAAGAAGATGATGTCATTTTAAAATAGCTAAAGAAGACTTAAGCCTAAGCTAGCATATGAGACTTACTAATGGCCTCAAAAAAACATCGGGATGCACTAGTCAGAGCACTCAATAATGCGAAGATAGCCACGAACACTGCACCTTTTAAAATGATCACCTATTTGATGTAAACACCTGCTAATTCCATCACCTTATCTAACAAAAATATACAATATGAGGGCATAATACTTAATTGGCCTTTCTTCATTCAAGCAGTAGTGAGATCTAAAAAAACTTCGTATGTCATAGTTGATTATGGGTCTGCCATCAATGTTTGTCCTCTGAGATTATTGCATAAATTCAGGATGAAGATGGAGATATGGAGTCCAACGTGATCATCTAGGCATATTAAAACTTTAAAAAGCTAGTCGTTGAAACCTTTAAAGTTGTAGTCACTGTAGGAGATATTGAATCTGTGATTGAGTTTACTATCTTAGACATTCCTCCTACTTTTGCCTAGCTAGGTGTTAAAATCTCCGAAAGGACGCCACCTAGGCAAAAGATGGAAAATAAAAAATAAATAAAAAGATAAACACAGGAACAAATACAGACATCATTAAAGAATAAGCAAACAGTCATCATCATATATCGAGCCAATCATTTAGAAAATAAGCAGATAATCATCATCTAGATACAAAAGGCCCTATAGATGCGACAACTATATGACACAGACAAATAATTCAAATGTAGTACAGTGCAAGAGGGAGGATACATCACTAAATACAACACTCAGAGTCAATGATCTCTGGAAAATGATACAACAACATAAGCATCTATAACCAAAAAGCCTACACATTTCCTCTAAAATAAGCTCATTAGCCATAAATGCTATATGAGGGCAAGCATTAATGTCCTCTCAATCCTTATCCTCATCGAAAACTCTGGAAGCACCCTCATCACCCCTGTCACGCCTCACAAGCTCTAACTCCCTGATGCAATCATTTAAAGAAGTATTTCTCAAGTCAAACTGTTGACAAGTCCAAGAATGATATTGCTACACAAAATAAATCATGTCATCCATACATACATACATGCATATATTATACTATTACATGAAAATAATACAAAAAGCAAAGTAGTACTAGTTATGAGCCACAATGCACTATGAGCTGACTTTGAGCACTAGCAAGCCGAGCATACAACAAATCCACCTCAGCTTGAGGAATCTAGAAGGAAAGAATGTGTTAACATTAAATAAAAAATAAATAACAAAACTCAAATGAGAAACAGAAGGTTACAAGAGTCGCCTCTTGAGGAACAAAAGTCATTGGAGGAAAGTCAGGTATAGGTAGTAGATAATTCGTAAGACCGCCAGTGATAGTCAACCCCTGTATCATAGCAACAATGGGATAAAAAACACTCCCACTGAAAATATGCTCAAGAATAGCCTCGCCAGCTCGGGAAATACTAATTCCACCCTCGGCCTCCTCGCCAATAGTAGGAGACGTCGAACAAGTACTCCTCTTCCACTGAGGTTGATGCCCCTGCACATATAAGAATTTTGTCTTGTTAATTTTTTGTTTATTACTAATAATATCTGCTTTTTAATTTGTTGCAAAAAAGTAGAATTCATACTAGGGCATGAGATGCTACCTGAGAACGAGCATAGGAAGGGCCAGCGATGGCTATAGTACAATGGGTTCGCAACAATCTTCGTTAGGATGGAGGAGCAGACTCTCCAATGATAACTTAATGAGCCAACTAAGGAATTAAAACCTCAATATACGAAAGACCAGGAGACTCCAAGTACACCTCAGTAGACTCCCTGGCCTATGCAAGAATAAGCTTATCTCCAGTCAACTCGCATCCCAATACATGGAATTGGATAGAGGAATCGGAACTCTCCTCCTTTCAGGGCCTTCCCACCATCAGAAGACACATTCCCCCAAGTACCATGAGCAGTCAATAGGTATAGTTAGTAAAACTCTTAAACAAGTCAATCTCCAAGCACTCACTATCTCACGAGTCCATGAAGCCTCGAGAAAAGCCCACCAGTGAGGATGAATCTGCAAAAAGGAAGAAGCGCTTAATACTCGCAAAATAAGGTTGCAAAGATACACTACATGCTTAAGTATACCTGACTAAAGGTCAAGTTCTTTAGAAGCCTCTAAGCCATAACTAGAGACTCAATCAAGCCCTTTATACATTTTAACCAGTACTTGTATCGAGGATAACCCTCCTCCATCTAATTTTGATGGACTGGATATGTGAGCTTATAGCATCTGGGTACACAAGCTAATGGTGACTAATCTATTGGTTTTTTTCATTTGTTATTATTTATGGGAGGGTCTGCCTGAATAGGCCACGTAGATTGGACTTGCCACTCGACTTGAATCGGGAAAAAGTGAGAAATTCACTTCCACAACCAGAGAATCAGGGCTCGGGGGTAGGAGTTACTTATCCTATTTCTTATTATACACATCACTCATTTATTCACAACTTCATCTTAGTTTCAGTTTTATGATGCATTTTAGCACATTTAAGCATTGGTTAGTTTAAATAAAATGTGAGATAATTGGATTGACGAGCATACATCACATGATAAATAAATAAGCAAGCATAAATTAAGCATGTAGCATGTAGCATATAGCACACAAGCATGCAAGGAATAATCAAAATAAGCAAGGAAATAAGCAAAATAAAAACAGGGGAAGGGATTAAGGATTACAACATGAGAAAAAGCCTATTCTAATAAATACATCCAAAATAAAAATAAAAGGGGAATTGGGATTAAGGATTACATTGTCTCAACAAGCCTATTCTATTAATTACATTAAAATAAAAAGGGAAATAAAATAAACATAGTCTAATAATCCTGCAAAACAAGGTTAGCTTTCACATACATGCAAGCACACATCACATGCAGGACAATTTAATATATTCCATTCATAATTGAAATAATAAATAGAGGAATAATTAAATATATAAGCAAGTAAGGATGCTAATGTATGTAAAATGCAAGATTTAAAAAGTTGGGTACTTTGGTGTGAAGTCATCATTTTTATTATTAAAAATAAGACCTTTATGATGCAAATACATAAAAGGATAAAGTAGGAAGGTACAAAAAGATGATAAAAGTGATAAACATATTATTCTCACCATAAAAATATTATCTTTATGATGAAAATAATAAATTTATCAAGGAAAACAATAAAAATGACATAATATTATTTTTACCATAAAGATGGAAATTTTATGATAAGAATAATAAATTTATCAAGAAAATCAATAAAATGATAAAAATACAATTAATATAATTAAAAATAATAAAATACAGAATTAAAAGAAATATTAAAGTGGTAAGAATGTCATTTCTACCATAAAAATATTTTTTTTTATGATAAAAATGACGACTTTGTCCCTAAAAGGCACAAAGGCAATAAAAATCACAAAAATGCAATAAAACTAATAAAAATACAACAATATTAATATGAATAAATAAAAATACAGATATGGATAAATTAAAATGATAAAGATGATATTTTATCATAAAAACATGAACTTTATGATAATAATACCAAATTTACCATAAAAAGGCTTAAATATGACAAAAATAGCAAAAATGCAATAAAAATCATAAAAATGCAGAAATAAATATTCGAATAAATAAAAATGACAGTAATAAAAATATTAAAATGATAAAGATGATATTTTTACTATAAAAATGTGAACTTTATGATAAAAACACCAAATTTACCATAAAAAGTATAAATACAATAAAAGTTGCAAAAAGCACTAAAAATAATAAAAATACAGGAATAAATACATAAATAAATAAATATAGTATAAATAAATATACAAAGTAATAAAATTGATATTTTTACCCTAAAAATATGGACTTTGTGATAAAAACATCAAATGTATCACAAAAAAGCATAAAAGCAACAAAAATAGGAAAAAGGAATTAAAAATAAATAAAGTGCTGGAATAAATAAATAAATATAGCAGAAATAAAATAATAAGATAATAAAGTTGACATTTTTACCATAAAAATATGAACTTTATGATAAAAGGGCTGGATTTACTGTAAAAGGCAAAAATGCAATAAAAATTACAAAAATACCAAAAAATGTTAAAAATACAGAAATAAATATATAAATAAAATAAAATAACAGAAATAAAAATATTAAAATAGTAAAGGTAACATTTTTACCATAAAAATTGAGACTTTATGATAAAAGACCAAATTTACTATAAATAAGATAAATACTACAAAAATTGATAAAATGCCATAAAAATAAGAAAAAATGCAGAAATAATAATAAAAATAAATAAAATACTGCAGTAATAAAAATAAATTAAAACAATGCAATAATAATAATAATAACGCTAACTTTACATTAAAATACCCATTTTTACATAAATGAAGAAAAAGATGCAAAAATGATAGAAAAATGTAAAATGAATGCAAACACTCCTGGATCCACTCCGAACTTCCTCCTCCTTCTACATATCTTATTCACAAACTTCAAATCTCCACAAAATCACAACTTTATCACAATAATAAATATTTACAAGAAAATGATAAAAAAAATGATAAAAATGATTGAAATAAAATGGAGAAGATGATAAAAATGATATTTTTTATTAAAAATAATTAGGAGATCCTCAGAGGGACTATAATATTATCCTTATTGCGTGCTTTGACAAAGATGTGGTTGAATTTGGATTTAATGGTCTAAATCTTAAGACAAAATGATTTTTTAATTTCAGTGTTTGGAAAAAATGGGTCTCCAAATGTTTTAGGAGTAAGAGAGAGTCTTTTTTGAGTGTCAAAATCGTGTCTAAGATTTTCAAAATTAAAAGGGTGAAAATCCCCCTTTAAATGACTCAAAAAATAAATTTTTATACTGAAAAATTGTGTAGATCACTCACCCACGAGTGTGGGTCATTGACCCACGCCTGTTGGTTAAAATTGAATAACCCACGGAAGGTGGGATTTAATCCCATGAAAATGGCCAATTCACCTTCTTTTTATTTTTTAATTCTTTCTTTTGCTTTATTGACTTTTCCACTCTTTTCTTTTTGACTTTTCAAACCTTTTCTTTTCTTTGTCTTTTTCT
>CATIWM010452058.1:0-19984 GCA_949671775.1 Mallotus repandus
AAATTCTATCAAATATCTCTTTTTCTGAATTTGCATAGCCTGAAGTTTTTGCTTGCCATGGTGAATAGGGCCTATAGATATTACCTGAGGAGTGTAGGCTTCAGGGTTGATTTGGCGGAGTGTAGGGGGCACGCTGTAGATGCAAACCTCATCCTGGATACTAGTCTCCAAGTCATCAGGAATATCAATTGTAAGCTCTACACGCGGATGTTTTGAAGTGCTTGCCCTTACCATTTCATTAATTCCACAGGTTAAGCCTCACCTGCTGAACAGTATACAAAAATTTATTACTCATTACCCAAATAATAAAAAGTTTACAGCGTTAAGAATGCTAATTTTGCAAATCATGTATATAATTGGAGACAAAATAAAGAAATATATAAAAAAAAATCTGGATTATAGAAACCAAGAATATTGAAACACACCTCACTTGAATGGGTAGTGATGTTAAAAGAAGTGAAGAACTAAATAGCGAAGGAGAAAGGAATAAAGTAAGATGAAGTGAAAGATTCTAAACCTGAAAAAGAAGAAGGACACTTCAAGCAAAGTATAATGCCAAAGCACACTGTTCATGTTCAATCAACACTTTCTTTTCAATGATTACATGCAATATAACAAAGAAAGAAAAAGGAACCACGTTGATAGTTGGAGGAGGAGTGGGAAAAAGAACCCACATGGAAAGGCCAAAAAAAAAAAAAAAAAAAAAAGAAGGTATAAAATCATGGGGTGGAAGTTAAGTTGGTTGCTAAGCCCAACTCAATATCAATATGGAAGGCTAGCTCAATAAAATGCAGCAGAAAGTCTTCTTGTTCGAAAAATAATGCAGCAGCAGTCGCTACAAGCAAAGAATATAGTTCCAAATCATAATGTTCCTGTGTCATTATTGAAAACCAAAGTGCTAACGCGCCTTATATTAATAAATTTTCTTATTAGAAAAGCAATCTTTCACCATTTTTCATATGATATAAAACAAGCTTACTTACTAAATAAAGCCCCAAGCACATTCTTTCTTAAAGTTTTCTCGTTTGGACAAGCAAGAATTGAACTGTGCGAAAGCCGTTGCGCTAACGCGCAATATGTGTTTTTTTTTTAATAAAGCGCAAAATTGAAAATTTAATTATATTAGACTCTTCTTTAAATAATTGTTACAATTAAGTCACAAAAATTGAAATAAAATTTAACTTTAACGCTAAATAATAAAAATTAGTTTGAATAACGATGAGAATTAATGAAACTAGTTTCAAAATATTTATTTATGAATTTTTTTTAAATTTTCAAAATTTTTACGTTTAAAGTTGATTGAAAATAATGTGATAATTGTATGGAAATTTGCAATAATTAGTCGAATCGAATATTTTTATTAAATTTCAAGATGTAAAATAAAATTGTCAAAAATTATAAGCTTCATTCAACTAATAAGGGAAAAATTAATTGAATACTAGATCCAATTAATTATGCATGGTACTTCTAAAAAATAAAAATAAACATACAACATATTATTTTAAGGGAGCACGAATCTTGTAAGAATTAGGAGTTATCAAAGACAACCCTAGACCAGGAAATATAGTATCAAGATTTCTCTGCTTCTGTATAGATCTCTTTGTCCTGGGTGTCCTTGCCAATTGCTCATCACCAGTGAAGACCAAAATATCATGTTCGATCTCTTCTTTCCTAAGTGTAAGAAAGAATCTTGGCATCTTTAGCTGAGACACATTGTGCTTATTACGGGAGTTGATAGATTTCTTGGATTTTTTGGGCCTCCAATTATAATTTTTATTCTCAAATGATCGATCATTCTCATCTAAGTTTCCAGCACCAGTCAGGATCTCAAGTCTATCCTCCGGTGAAGGCTCCTTTTTATCAACCAAAATACTCGATGTCGTCATGTCCGTCTTCTTCACTCTGCGAAGGAGAGTTAGAAGTGGAAGGGGTCTTAAGTTTGTCAAAAAAGGTAAGAGTTATGGTGGCTGGTGGCGGTCTTAACATATTCTGTGGAGTCTGCGATTTCAAAAGAGAAGTTTGCAAGCCTTTTGATCTATGAACAAAAAAATTAGGGTTATTCTATTATATATGGATACTAAATAATATGACTATGCTGTAATCCATAAACAATCAGGAATACCATATAAGGATATATTCCTAGATTACCTACATCTTTATTAACCCTAAAATAGTCATGATCCATATACAAACAAAATTAATATAGGATTAGGATTAAAATCCAGTTTACGACATAGCTAACTATACTCCAGTTTAATATAGGATGCCCACTAAAATTTTAGTTATTGTGTAATTAATCTAAAATCCTAACGGCCCATCTTATTCTTGACCAAAGATTAAATCATAATTCGAATCTGATTGGGCATAAACAAACAAAAATCACATCATAAATTTTAGCTTCATTTCTTATTCAACGTTTACAGAAGGCAGGCACAATTTGCTTCCTGGTTCAACCCATCCTCAACGGAAGAACATAGAAAGGATCAAATAGTCAAGTCACCATCAATTTCTCAATATCAAATGTGAATCTCTTATGGCCATAAAAACTCCAAAGATGTATAAGCATTTTTACATCATGCATATGCTCTAACAGAGACTGATGGATATTCAAAGTCCCAGGATTTTTCTTGGAAAATAATATAGAGTGAACCCTCTGCCAAGTTTATTATTATTATTAAGAATATGAATAGGAATTTGGTACACATTGTTAGAAAACATACAAACAGATAATGCTTTGATGAAATGCCATCATTTCAGTAAACAAGAAGTGATCTCCACACATAACATGCACCCCTTAACTTCAACTTCAGATGTCTTCTTGTTAAGCTCGCAGTCCCAGCTAATGAAAATGGCAAAGCAATTTGTTATGCGATGCTCAAAAACTGATAGTGCTAACAATCATTTCTTATCTATGATTCATCTCAAAAAATAAAAATAAATAAATTCTATCAATGATGAGTAATCAACATCTGCAGAAAGTTTGAGCTATTACCTCAATTTTCTTCTGCTGCTAGTTATTGACAGGCCAAAAGCAGCTCTGGTGGAGCCAGTTCTTATTTTGCACCGGCACAGATTGCAGGCTTACAAAATATATCAACAGGTATCGGAATACAAATGCAAAGACAGTTTTTCTTTCCTTTTTCCTTTGGGACAAAAAAGCAATCTGTTCAGCACATAAAGCATATGTATGCAGTCACAGTTGCACACCACACAAAACGCTGAATAGCTCTTAACCTTCTACCATCACAGCTGCCTGCTACTTCTGCATGCAGCCAACAAATTTCAAGTTCAAACATTTTTTTCTCTGCGAAGTAATATGAATCAACAGGAAATGGATGTGTTTCATGCATTGAAATATATGCCCGAAAACCCACCACAAGCATTAAATCTTCCAATAACATAACCCAGGAACTTGATCACAAGACAATCTAGCAAACCACAAAACAAAGAATCTTAAATATCAAATCTTTTGGCTGCTTCAAATGTTTAAGAAGGAAAAAAAATTATCTCAAATTACAAAATTCAGAAACATGATAAATACCACAATAACAATCCATTTATCCAAATTAGGCTTGCACGAACGGCGGCACCAGAATAAAATAACTAACTCTTACTGTTGCAAACCAAATCGCACATCAAGCAGTAAATGAAAATGTAATTACAGCTTACCAAGGTGTTTGCTTGTCCTGATAAGAAAGTCAAATAACAACAGGGAAAAAATCCATCTAGACCATGTGGTCTAAATGAGATTGACGGCCCTAAGATGCAAATTCATAACTATTTCCAGTTTTAGAAGAAATGAAGAGATCATACACAGACAGAATGACTCTCCACAGCATCATTTCACTATAATGGATCAGAACTCACAAAAGCATGCATGGCCAAGTTCCCAGGACAACAATGCCAAATTTTACCATTATAAAGCAGACTAAATAAATTGAAGATTGTAATTAAGACAGACCGAATCAGGACATACACATATTTTCATGACTCCATCCCAATGAGCACCCATATATGTGTCAGGACAAGAGACAGCAACACACACCAAGACTTTCATGAGCAGAGCCTTCAAGATTGGACCTTAAAGCACAAATTTTAAAGATAATTCTAAACAATAATTGCTAATCATATTACCCCATCTAATTCACTAATCACTACATTCATCTCATCAGGCCAACTGCAGAGTTAAGAATATACGTAGAAAATTAAACTCAAATTTGTGGCTTATATTTCAGATAAAAAGTTTCTGCATCCAAACTTGTAAAAAGAATGCAAAAACAAACCCTTGCTTCACAAGTTTACTTCAACTTTCTTATTTCTTTTCATCATCAATCCACTTCAGCGCTAATTCTCAAAATTTACCAAAATATGCACACATCAAGTCCACTCTCATCAAGTATTGTTGTTCAGATACTGGGTGACTTCTATAATGATTTGCTCCTACATAATTTGCTTTCAATGCTATGATCCACATTGCAACAGTAATGACTATAATCTGCAATAGAATTCTTTTGTATCAATCTGCTGATCTGGTTGCATTCCCTGATAGCACACATGATTTTCAAATAAGAAATAATAGGTTATATTAGAGTGACTTGTCAAATGAATAAAAATTCCAAAGCTTTTAAAAGAACAATACTTTCATCAAATTAATAAAGACCCAGCAAAAATGCAACATTTGACGTTGAAATAACAGGAATAATAAGTATACAAGACAGCTATGCCTGGCAAATAAACGGTTCCAGCAAACATAAAATATCTGATATTTCAGCCTGTTCAAGTAACTCTGCTCAGTAGTATACAATAACCACCAAGCAACACTTGTAATCTACCATAAAAAGCAGGGGGAGTATCAGGTGAAAGGTTTCTTGAATTTCACCAAAAACTGCATGAATCAAATATGCTGAGAAGTATAAGGTCATTTACGCACTCCTTAATAATATTTTTGACAGTGAAAGGCAATGAATTTGGGTATGCATCATTTGAAAATATTGCATAATCCAACAGCTAGGATGACAATTTTAATAAAGAGTATATACAGCCTTTGTTTATGATCATATAATCTGGCCATAAAACTCAATGGTTTAGACTGTGCCAAACTCAGTTCACAACTCTACAAACAACCAACTCAATCCTTAAAAAGTACATCTTGCTATTAATAGCAATCTTGCAAAATATTGCGCAAGCCTCAGATAACGACAGGAATGTGCATGGCTCATGAAGTTTCGAATAACAACAATAACACATTTAAGTTATCCAATAACCACATTTTCCTTAAATTGGCTAGGAACCAGTAATCTGACTATTCCTTTTTCTCCTTTGGGCTCTACTAACTGCATATTCGGAAAGAAATACAATGCAGATATGAAACGTGGAAGCAGATCACTCTACTGTGCACCAATAATTTGGATTCCCACTAAAAATCTAACTATTTCTCTCCTTTTGGCTCTACTAAATGCAAATTTGGAAAGAAATAAAATGCATACATGAAACGTGGAAGCCAACCGCATCACCATGCACAAACAATTAGGGTAACAAAAGAATATCTCATGAACAAAGGCTCTAAAAAGGCATTTAATTTACTCAAAACATAGAAATTGCTATTAAATCTACCCATTAGACTGATAGTTCTTATGTACAAAGGCAGATACTCAAAAACATGGAGTATAACTTTAGCCCTTCCACCAATGCATTGAGAAGCTCCTTGCTGTACAGAGAAAAGGCACGAAAACAAGATACATTTGTTACCCTTTCATCTTTACAAGTTCATAATTTGTCACACTTTCAGCTGATGTCAAGACACTATGCAGTCATTCACCTCCGAGCTCCCAATGATATAAATGAATCACCTAAGCCTGTATGAGCAGCATAACGGTATCATCAGGTCCAAAAAAAGAAGGCATGAGATATTTAACGCGAAACAAATGTAAATTAAACTGCAATGATCCTATGCTTGTAGTTGCTTTAAACCCATCCGTTCAAGTTTGTTGTTTATTTTCTATTTCCTTTGTTCCATTAAGATTAAATTTCATTTTCACTATTTTCAATCAAAACAACGTATACCCTTAAATTTTCAGGTCATTTATATAGCTTACTAATCTATAAACAAGAAACGCAATAAATATCAGACCCTTGGAGGAGCATCGGGAACTCTGTATACATCAGGAGTAATAGAAGCCAACCATAATCCGGGAAACAAGCACTGCAAGAAAAATAAAATAAAATAAAAAACTTGATAATAATTACTCAAATAAAAGCAAAGAGAGAAAGAAATTGACTTTACATCGAGCTGTTTCTGAACATGCTTAGCTCTCTTCTTAGGCCTTCGAGCAGGCTTTGACCCAGTCAACGCGTAAACATCTTCTTCAATATCCTCTTTAGTGAGAGGGATCGAGAATTTCATCTTCTTCTCTTTCTCCTTCTCTTTCTTCTCAGCGACCAGTACCTTATTATCATTACTGTTACCATTCCGTAGTGACCGAGTCAATTCAGCTCTACTCGGCTCATGATTTTTGATATCCTGAGCAACGGCACCGCCAATCTTTGGCCCATTGTTCCCATGATTAGTATTATTATTGTTAGTGTTAGGATGAGCTTTAGTGACGGCTTTTCTCGGTCTCAGATTCCATGTCTTAGTCAACGTTTCCTCCGCATCATCCATAACAACAGATGAGGTATGATCTCCTGTATCCGCAACAGCATCTTCATCATCGGTGCACTTGCTATTGCTGCTATTCTTAGTCCTGATTCGAATAAAGATCTTTGATTTCTTCTCCAATTTCTCAGTTTTAACAATCCCGTCGCATCCGTCGGAGGATTCAGCAGGAGCGTTAGTGGCGGCGTTGTTGTCACTGTGAGGGGATTTATGAGATGAATTGTTACGAGAGCGGTGGTGAAGGTTGCTGCTACTGGTATAGTTCATTGACCATTTTAGGTCTTGTAAAGGGAAGTTATGAAGTGGCTGGTGGTGAGATTTGAGAGCTGAAGAAGCCATGACACTGGTGGCAGTGGTGGTGGCGGTCGTCCTAGCTGTGGCTGTGTTTGAAGAGTCGAGTTTCTCCGGTGACGTTTGTTTCCGATCGGCGATGAAACTGAACACCATTGATCTAAAGAAGCTAACTGATTTGCAGAGAAGAAATCAAAACCCTGAAGAAGTGAAATAAATAGAAGCGGAAAAGAGAGAACATGCGTGAGGGCGCGTGCGTGTGCTTGTGTGTATGTGTTGGAGAATGGCAGTTACTGCCAATTTCGTATCTCTCTTCTGAAACTCGAATCATAACAAACAAATACCGTTCTTTTTGGATTTTTATCATATGCCACTTTTGCCCTTCCTTTTGGATTTTTTTTTTAAATGTAATTTTTAGGTTATATACTTGCTAATTCTTGCTCAAAATTGGATTTGGTATTATGACTTTGAGGTGGAAATGCAGATTTTGTGTGCATCAATTTATAGCAAACTATTTGGTCAAAAAATAAAAAACTTATAGCATACTAGTCGACGATTCGCATTTTATGCAAACTATAAATAATATATATATTTTTAAATAATTATTTAAAATTATAAATTATTTAAATATAAAAGTGAATTCAAAAATTTATTATAATAATTTTATTTGATTTTTTTTACTAAGACTATATATATTATTAATATGTGTATTAATAATAATAATTAAATAAATAAAATAAAAAATAAAAATAAAAAAAAGGTTGATAATTTATGGATTTCTTATTTTCTACATTAAATATAAAAAGGAAAGGGTATTTTTAATTGAATAAAAGAGAGTTAAAATAAAAATAGATAATTTTTTATGAAAAAAAAGTAATGGTTTAAATGTAATAGAATTATAGTGGATTTTAAAATAAGAGAATTTTTATATTTTTTTGAAAAAATATTATGAATTTTAATAATTCAACATATAAACTTTTAAAAGTGAATGTTGAATTATGAAAAAGAAAAAATTAATATATATATCCTTCCAAATTCCATAAAAGAAAATTCTTTTATACAATTATGTATGACATAATTCAAATATATATTTATGTGTGATTTTATTATTTTTAAAAAATTTATTCACTTTATAATTTTTTAATATGTGAAATTTACATTTATATTAAGTAATATTTTCTTTGTTGAACAATTAAATTCTAATTTAGCTATCGAGATTAACATTTTAAGATTAAGAAATTAAATTTAAAATTTGCGTATGTATTTAGGGTACTTCACTTATATAATTTATAAAAATGTTATAGTGTATTTCATTTATAAATCCTATAAATAGGGTGAGCAAGACTTCTAAATGAATCGGACCGAAAATCGAACTAATTTGATTCGGTTTAATTTTGTTATTTTATATTTTCGAATTTGATGAACTGAATCAAGATAAAATTTTAGTTCGATTTAGTTTAATTTCATATTAAAAAAATTCAGTTAATTGAAAAAACTGAACAATTGAAATTATATATTTTTTTTAAATAGTATAACAATTTACTATTAAAATATTAAAATATATTTGTTAAATTTTACTTTAGTTCGAACAATTCGGATTTTTGTTTAATTCAATTCAGTTGATCAATTTCTAATTAATTTGGTTGAATTTTTATATGATTCCATTCGAGTAATTCATTGAGTAAAAAAAATTATAAATGCTCATCTCTATATATTTGTGAGAAATTAAGAGTGTGGCTAATTAAGGTTAAAATATTATAGAAATGCATGCACCATTGTAACCCACTTGATATAAATGTCAACTAAATCTATGACTCAGTGGCATGACAAGACTGCCATAAACTTCAGTTTTTCTTTTAAAAAAAGATTGAGAGAGTTGGAAAAAAGAGATTACCACTAATGCAAAATAAGATACATACTCAAATCAATTGTGATACTTGAAAATCTAATTATTTAGTTCAGTAATAGAGCTTTCTTTTTCTTTTTCTTTTTCCTTTTTGGTGAAGAAAAAGCTTCAGAACATTCATCAAAGCAACAATACAATTTTTTTTCTCAAAAAAAAGAGAAAAAAAAAATCTGTTTCATAGATGTGAATTGTGATGTGAAGTGAGAGCGTGAATATAAGGTGGAGCAGGTAAAGGTAAACAAAAGGATATTAATGTGCAATTTCATTTATCGGTTAATAATCCATAGCCACTAGTTTGAAACCTCATATAGCCATCGATGTCTCAGCCACTTCCACTTGATGATGACAATTAACATAACTTCCATAAAACTATTGCATCTTATTCTTAAATAAAGGAAACCATTTTTCACATGCTAAGAGTGTTTTGAGCAAATGCAATGGTCCAAAATTTTTTTAATTATTTATCATCATTAAGGTTTTTATGGCTTAATAAAGCATGTTACACCAAAACATACATACCTAGCGTTTGTCATTAGTAGTTAGGTGCAAGTATTAGAGACAATCTGGCCTAAACTCATCTGCATGACGCTACAATACGATACTAGCCTCCGAGGACATGAATAGGGCTAGCAAAAGAGTACCAAAACAGACCTCAAAAAATTGGCCCTTACAATCATTGATGTCCAGGTGAAATCAGAAATGTAATATGTGACTGCATATACACTCAATTCACAACATTACTGCATTGACATGCATACCCACAGCCTGATCATGCATTCAACCTGCCATTAACAGTAAGCACTAAGCATCCAATGACAAGCGACCCAAAAAATGCTATGAGCAAGAATAAGTATGAACCAACTGTGTTCAATGCTTTACCCGTCAGCTTCCACCTCTCTCAATCTTCAAAAGATAAATAAGTACTTTGCTCATAACTGTAACTTTTCCTCACTCTTGCTGAGATTGTCAAACTTGATTATCCACAGGGCAAGATGAAGGAAAGACCGAACTCGTAGATTGTTTAAAGCTTCCACATAGCTACCTGGTCATGGTCACACTTTGTGCAGCTCAGTTGTCAGCAATATAAATTTATGGTTTTTCAGCCAGCAGTCTTGTGCTGCTTCCACCTTTCACCATGATGAAGCTATCTCCCATCCCTGCAAACATTCAATTGTTAGTAAGACTTTCATTTGATTTTCTGTATTTCAACAAATAGGCACCTAGCACAGAGGTGTCATACAACTAAGTTACAAACAATAAGAGTGCACATAAAGAAATAGACAAAACTTGCAATGAATTAGGCCCTCACCCTTCCAACTGCTGCAGAAAAAATTGGGTAGCAATTTTTTGGGCATCGCACTAATAGAGCTCATGTCATCCCACATTTAGGAAAAGAATATATATGTCCATCCAGGAGATAAAATGAGAAATTTCTAGACACTGATCCCATAGCTATGACAAACAATTCCCAGCCATCACTCCAAACCAAGTAACATACTGCCAATATGTTGCATTTGTTAAATCAGCATATTTCGCGCATTTCACTCACTAGTTAGTTCTTTGTGGATAAAAAACTCAAACCAATGTTTTGGAGCAGCTGGGTGAATTCCATACAGGCGAGCAATAAAATTCTTTTCACTGGTTGCAACAATACTTGAAATGGAGTACTTTTGTGTACTGCAACCCTTTTGTGTAAGCCACATATGGAATCTATATCTTGGCTTAATTCGGTTCTCCAAATTAAAACACAGAAATGCAGGAAAAATATCAAGTTCCTGCAACGAGGATCCCATTTCCTGGCAGAGGAAGTTTACCTTCTGTTCTAGTATTTCTTGTTTTTGGTTCAGGATCTTCGGCATTATTCTTATCATTGTACAAAGCCTTGAGAATTCAATCCCTAAATGAAGAAGGCAATCAAATCGCTCCTGCAATTCACTACTGGTACCATGCAAATGACCTAAGATCTTAGCAGTTATAGCATTTTCTCCAAATCCAATTCCATGCACAAAATCCACCTTGTGCATTGTATGAGTGGGGGTCCTGGAAACTCGGATCCTCTCCAAGCTAACACTAAATTCTTTGTCCAAATCTTCATCAGGGTCCCTCATAACATAACTAGCAAAAAGTTCATGATCACCATCCTTGATTTTATTGAAAAACCATACGTGCAAATCCATAGCTTTCATCACATGAGGTAGATTGACCATTTTATTTCTGCCCAAAACATGAGGGTACTTCTGGGCAATAATTTCAAATTCTTCAGCAGTAAAACCAAAATGTTTCAATAATCCCTTGACTGAAATCAAGGGCGTTTCCAGATCAAACTTAAAAAGTTCTGGTTTTTGAAGTAGCAACAACCCAACATCTACCTTACTAACACCAAATTTACAAAAGTACTGAGTCTTCTGGATCAAAACCTCCATCGGATAATCAACAAAAATGCTTTTACTCCTACCTAATATATCCCCTACCTTGCCCTTCTTAAGACCCAAATCATAGAAAACCCGAATTTTCATACAAATATCATGCCAAACATTCACATTTACTTCAACACAAGAATCCAAATCAAAATCTATAAATACCTTTTTCAAGTCATCAAATATAGCATCAATTTCACCACCCAATTCACCACTCAACAGATGAGGAAAAGCCAAACAAATACCAATCACCGAAGTATTATTAAACCCATATTTCTTAAACCCACAAAGCCTAGACTTTAACTTGTCTGGATCTCTACTAAAAATTAAGCTCTCCTCTTTATACAAAGTCCCTAATGTGTTCCAAGGAAACCCAAAACTGGCAAGTGCACAAGCAGCATTCAAAATGCTCTCATCCTCATGAAGAAAAAACTTGTTTTTAGGTAAAAAATCACGAACCTCACGGTAATCAATCCCAATACTTTCATAAAAGAATTCAAATTCATTGATGGGATGGTAACTGAGAAACTTACGCAGCGACCTTGAGAAATTGGAGACGGAGAACTCAACCTTGGCAATGAGATTGGAAACAGAGACGAGGGAGTTCTTGCTGATGTGTTCTGCGTAAGCATAAGGCAATGATCTTGTGGAGTGGAGATAGTCGGTGACAGCTTGCTGAGCTTCACGGATAGCCCTGGGCTTATACTTTGAGGGTATTTTTGAGAGCTTCAGCCGCGGTGGAGCAGAACTGAAATTGCGGCACAGCGCAGAAAATTTCCAGATAGTCATGGGTATGTTTTTTTAGGGTTTTCGATCTTTTCTCTTTTCTTTTCTGGTGGCCATGATCATGGAAACGCCCTTTTCTTTTTTCGCGCAATGGCAGTACAGCAAAAAATAGAGTTCAGTGTTAAGGGCATATTTGTAAATTCATCTTAATTACAGAAGCGGTCATAAAACCCTCTGTTGGGGTCTGGACAACTTCCCAACATTTCAAAAAAAAAAAAAAAATGTACTTTCCATACCCTTACACGCAATACTATCCCCAAACCACGTCGACAATGATGCCCCAACCGGGCGGAATTCCGATGAACTCGGCGGCGCCGGTCACTTTTCCACAACCGGACTTATATGCTACGGCCAAGCGGCGTCGCGATGAGTTTGACGGTGCGGCTGCCTCCGTGATTGGTGAATTGGAAGGATCTGCGCCAAAACGTGCGAAAGCGCAAGATGTGATTTTTAGGATCGTGGTTCCGTCGAGGCAGATCGGGAAGGTTATTGGGAAGGTCGGGTGTCGAATTCAAAAAATTCGAGAAGAAACTAAAGCCACCATTAAAATTGCCGATGCCATTGCGGTACTTTTCGATTCTGATTTGATTAACTAGGTGTTGGTTTGTTGAAGATGGAAGAGTCCGTTTTTTTTTTTTCATGATTATGTTATTTATGCAGCGTCATGAAGAGCGCGTGATAATTATAAGCTCAAAAGAGAACGATAATGTTGTTTCTGATGCTGAGAATGCTCTCAAGAAAATAGCCACTTTGATCCTAAAGGTACCGTCCTTTTGAAATTCATCCCAATTATCAGTTGTATGTAAGCTTATGAGAAATTTTTTTTTTTTTTTTCTTGTTTCAGTTCTTATTTGTTTTTCATAAAATATGCAGGAAGATGATGGTCCAGCAGAGGCGTCAAAAATGGTTGGTGCAGGGCATGTGGCTGCAAACACTATAAGAATGTTAATAGCAGGATCCCAAGCTGGTTCTTTGATAGGGATGTCTGGTCAAAACATTGAGAAATTAAGGAATTCATCTGGTGCCACTATTACTGTACTCGCTCCAAATCAGTTGCCTCTTTGTGCTTCTGCTCATGAATCTGATCGGGTCGTGCAGGTGAGCTTGTTATCTTCATCTATAATATGGTGAAATTGCTGCAAGATAGTGGTGGAATTGAATGCCTGGTTTATTCAAAGAAGCTTTCTTGGTGTTGCTAGGAAGAATGAAATTTTTTCTCCTTGCAGATATCAGGAGATGTGCCTGTTGTGCTGAAAGCTGTTGAGGAGATTGGTTGTCAGCTCAGGTATGTTTTATAGGCATTATTCTAAGTGATGATGTTATCTATGCATTTTGGAATAATGAATATATTATGTTCAATTTCATGTGGTTTAGGGAAAACCCGCCTAAACAGGTGATTTCTATCAGTCCTACTTACAACTGTGGCACAATTCGACCCAATCAACCATACGTGGATCCAACCTCAGGTTATTCAATGTTTCATATTGTAGAACAATGACCCTTCCAACTGCTGCATTATGTGGCTGTATCAAGTTTTAATATTTTGTGTTATAACCACATCATCTTTAGGACAACCAATCTTGCAGCTGATTACGTAACCTTGGAGATGATGGTCTCAGAGACATTGGTTGGTGGCTTGATCGGCAGGTGTGGTTCCAACATATCAAGGATTAGAAACGAGTCCGGAGCAATGATCAAGGTGAGTGGATAATTAGTTCTCAAGTTATGACCTCCAAATTAATTTGTTGATGTGCTGCAATCCAAAGCAATTATAAATTCCTAACGAAGTATTTGGTGTCCCTCTAAATCGAGCTGCTTGCAGGTATATGGCGGAAAGGGTGAAAAAAAACATAGGAGCATACAATTCGGTGGCTCTGCTCAGCAGGTATTCATAGCATTTGATTTCTATGAAAACTACTGGGCTTCTTTTTGGAGGGAAAAATGATTAGTTTGATTGTTATTAAATTGCATATTCCTAGCAGGTATTCATAGCATGTCATCCAATATCATCATGCCAGTGATAGTGTGATTGTTATTTCCCGATGCTAACAATCATCTGTAATTAAGACCTATGAGTTTAATGACTTTCTATGATGACAGGTTAAGCAAGCGGACTTAGTTACAATGTTTGCTAGAAGTATGTGTAAATAGTATGTCTATGGATTATTGGATAATAGTTACAAATGATAACAAAAAATATACAGGCTGTTGGGTTTTATGGAATTTTCAAGGTTTTTTCATGTGGAATGTTTGAATGCCCGACAGGTAGCATTGGCAAAGCAGAGAGTAGATGAATATATTTACTCACAGTTGGTACAACAAGCTAGCAGTGGTCAAGCTCAACATTCACTGTAAGTATTCCTTGAGATCTTGTGTCTAGTGTACCCGTTACAATATGAAATCCAGAGAGACTAACGTTGTATATAAAAATAATTAACATCAGAGGGCAGACATGCATTATCAAACATCTTGACTTCTTTATCCTCCCCTTTTGTATCTGCGAGCTAGAATTATAGTCATGCTGAGTGCTGAGTTCAGATCTATTTCTTAAATTCATTGGACCTTGTGTGATATGTGCCTTTCTTCTTCTCAGTTTGCAGAGATAAGGAAGCATGAGTTTTATGAGCTTTTAGGAAGTTCAGTATTGCAAATGATTTCCAGCAACTTACTATTTCCTGTTCATCAATGTTGATATATAGATGAGACCTATGCTTTGTTGGATGTACAAGATTTTATTTAATGTTACTGTTTCACTGCCTTGGGAATTGGGATTGTAATGATTGATTTAAGAAATTGGGGCTGACAAACTTTTTAATTCATAAGCATTTTGGATGTGGTACGTTGTACAAAAATGAAGATTGTGTTGATGAACGTATGATATTTGAGTTCAATTATGAATTATATAAATTGCTGATGGTTGTCAGCTGCAAAGCATATATGTTCAGCCGAGGAAGTTGTGCACGTTTGCCAATACATCATCTGAAATGACTGCAAAATTGTACAATCCAATCAAATTCATGTAGCAGATGAAACGCATCTTTAAATGAAAGGCCAACTTATTTTTAGATATTTGCAGTTAATGTCTTTTACAAGCAACTCATGAAATGGTTGGACTTGTTCACGCTCCTCTGAATTTTACTTCTTGATTATCTTTAACATGATTCATATGAATAAGAAATATTACTTCTACTTTTAACGTGATTTATGACTACAAAATTGAGACCAGATACGTCAGCTGTGTTCCATCATTAAACTGCAGATACTTGGTGTTTGGTCTTAAGTCCAAACAAATTCTCAAATAACTTGGGAGCCATATCAGGAATGTTCATAGGCCGAGGAGCCATGAAATTGACAATCTTCTCGTGGACATTGTACCTATAAAAAGATAACAATGAATTAGACTAGGTTAAAACTGCAGAAAAAATAAACAAGTGGTTCAAAGTTATTTTCAAAAGAAAAAAAAAAGTCTTTCATATATAAACCTGATCTTGCGACTCTTAGAGGCACGCCGATCAACAATCTTTCGCTTCTTGGTTCGTAATTTTTTCAAAGCATAAAGGGCCATCTCTGAGGACAACAGATGAAACAGATTAAAAACAAATTGATTGGATAGCAATTAAAGGAGTAAAAGATTCAAAATACAGATTCAGATCAAGCAAACTGCGGAAGCAACCATGAATCCTTATCATCATCCATAAAATTGTTTTTACTGTGAAACTTAAAATGATCCCAGTGTATAAACATGATGGAACAAAAAACTAACCAGAAGATGAGGGGTCAACTGTCTCAAAAAATTCCTTCAGCAATTGCTGATAAAATTGAGAATCATCAAGAAGTTCAGGGTCACCATCAGGGCTTGCTTCCTAATCAGAACATTAAAGGGCTTAAATTATTGGTAAATTGACAGAAATACCGTGGCCATAAGTTGTAATGAAGATCAATATTGATGATGAATATATGCGAGCAGAAGCACATATACAAGGATTAAGAATGAAGAAAAAGAATCCTGGGGAATATAATATCTGAAGATTAAACAAAGGCATTAGTTTGTGAGTACTATCAGCACTAGATAGGCACCACCCCATCCCACAACTTGATTCTTGTTCAAATTCAACCATGACCCCATACAAGGTGGGATGCCTAGGCTAGGTGGCTCTGTATGTAAATTAGAAGAAGTGATGCATATATAGTTGTATTACCTCAACCTTGGTATCTCCTGGCTTCTCAAGAACCTGCCCATTAATAATGCCAGTAATCAGTACAGGGGAAAAAGAGAGAAAAAATGACTGACATTTATGTTGCTTTATTTCTGAAACTTTACTATAAAGGGAGTCAGATTAACTTAACAGTTCCAAACACACCAACTGTTGATCTGCTTAGCTGCATTTGCTTTGTCATTCTACTTGGATCCCTCATATATGAAGCAACTTGTTCACTAATATCCTGTGATTGGAAAAAGAAAACTAGATGAATATCTTCATCTTACCAACTGTAGATTCATTTTCAGTTAAATATAAGACCAAACCTGGTTGAAAGCTTGCAGTTTGCTTTTAATAGCAGCAGCACCACTAGTAACCTGTGTCTTTCTCTGCCATTTATCAATTGATTTGTCTCTGAAAGAAGCTATCCTAAAAGATAGAAGTATTTGAAGCATCACCTTTCTGTTATTAACAAACAATATTTGTTTATCAACACAAGCAAAAGCAAAGCATGGTATTTAAGGTTCAAATTCCGGTACACAACCCTCAGGCTCAGCAGAAAGTACCTAAACTGCCCAATTATATGTTGCTTATTATTTATTGTATGCTCATATGGCTGATGTCTATGTTGTTTTCCCCTCTTTTATCTTCCTTGTGAGTCATGACTTATAATTTAAGGAAAATTGTATTAAAAATCTAATTATGTAGCATCCTGCAAACATTGCTCCATGAAAGGAAATTAAATATCAATCAAGCAAATGCTCTTACGCAAAGACAATATTGTGAGGTAAAAAACAAAGCCATTATACATTAAAAAGAAAACTACAATGACATCAACAAATCCTAATTTTGCATTCAATAGTATCTAAATTGATAATAGATGGTCATCAAAAAAAGGGAAGAAGAAGAAAAGATGATGAGCTTTCACCACAACACATGGAGTGCCAGCATACTTTTTTGACATAAATAAAGGGAAAAAGCTAGTAGATAAATCACTTGAGTCAAATAGAGAGGACAATAAAAAGCCTCCTACCAAACAAATTAAAAGATAAACAGGAATACAGAAAAGATGAATGAAATACCTCTGGTGCATTTGAGAAATTTGTGACCACTCTTCCTCACTTTCCACATCTGAATTCTTAGAATCTTTTGAATGCTTCTTTGCAGAATTGCCTTGTGAGAATAGAGAGAAAAGAAAAAAAGTCAAACCCACAAAATCCTAGTTCTGTGACATGGATTAATGGATATTCAGATATAATTTAAGAATATTACAGCAAAACATTAATTTTTAAGAAAGATTTAAAATATTGGATTAGACATAATGTTATAAACAGCAGGACAAGTTTGCCACAAAAGTCTTGATTCTAGATCACCAATTTAATAATCTACTACATCAGCAAATAAATATAAAATCACAATAACAAAGGAAATCTATAGCGTTTAACATAAGCTAGAACTTAAAGGAGGTCATAATTACAAAAAAACAGACATTGAAATGGCAACAAAGTTTGCTACATACCATTAGAAGATTGTGAAATAGATGGATTTTTCTCAAGCAAAGCCTGAAAAGAGAAAAAAGAAAACATATCGTAACAGAGTAACCACAATAATGAGGCAGCACAATAGATAGTTCATAGTACCTCCTGTAATTCCAGTATAGATTCCAAAGTCTTCTTAGACGAGTTAATCAGATCAACATAAGCTGACGTAACTCCTCCATCTGAATCATAAAAAGAAGACCTAACTGGTTCCTGCAGATAATCCTTTAAAATTACACCACAGTGATTCAAATATATTATTCAGCAAGAAAATAAGCTTAAGACCAGGGAATACCTGAGGCAATCTATTTGAACTTGAAAAAGCTTTTTGAAGTAAGAATCTAAACTCAAGGGTTTTATCCCAGAGAGCCTTCAGGAAAGATTGTAAAGAAATTTAGCAAGAATAGCAACAAAAGACAGCAATCAGATTAAAGAAACAAAGTTAGCAATAAATGATTAATTACAATGCTTACTACTAGAGTCAACCAAACATTCAGCAAACTATTTTTTTTTTTTAAAAAAAAGGCAAACAGTCATCATGAAACTAAAAAGAAATATTGAACCTTTTGGTTTTTCACTGCTTGACCTTTGATAAGCTCTTCATCCTTGTGGCGTTTGAGATTCTTCAATATATCTCTGAAGGATAATATCAACAAGATTTTATTAGTCACCATGTCAATGATCCTGTATTCGGGCCCTGTATATGTACGTATTTTGCAAAAACACAATAAAATTTTAAGAAAATTGGTTGAACCATTCTGCTGTCTCATTTCCTGACCTTTGCCTTCATTATATTAAAAAAAAAATCCTAATTATACGGAAGCATGAATAGCATTCATGCTTGTCCACTTTTAACCTAATCCACTGACTTCATTACGAATAAGCAAATAGTATTCAAAACAGTTTATGCATATCAAAATTAGAAAGACAAAGATTATTACAGTTCTTGATTACGAAGATTCTTATAGTCTTTTTCAAGGCCTTCCATTTCAGCATCTTCCTCTCCTTCGCTCTCCTCTTCCTCTTCCTCAGGATCATCATATTCATCACTTGATTCTTCTTCCATCTGCATTATCAAAATAATTAAAATCTCCACATCATCAATCAAAGAACATATAAATTAAAATTGAAGCCATTCTCACCATCAGGTCTCCATTTTCGAAATCTTCCGAATCACTGTCGGCGTCTCTTGTTCTTTTTTTCGACGACTTCCGTGACCCCATGTTTTACTCCCTAAAAAAACCTTCAAAACAAAATCAAATTTCTCAATGCACCAACGATTCAATACTCTGAATTTTTAAACAGAAAAACAAAAACAAAATTTATTAATCTCACCTGCAGCTTTGAAAGCAATCTTTGTTTAAATGTTACGCTGAGATACAGGTCCAGCAATTAGGGGAGGAGGTTTTACCAAACAACGGTGAGATAGTTCATTCAAGGTTTTACGAGCTCAAAACCCTAAACCCCGATACGATAATGGGCTCTATGACTGAATTCGGGCCGGTGAAGCATTTAAGCCCAATTGAGGGGAGAAAAAAACAGAAATTTTTCAGAAATTAAAAAAAGGAAAAAAAATCAAAAAAAAAGGTTGACTATGGCTTTTGACACAGTAATTATTTTGATGTACTAAAAACAATCAAAACAATTAGAAACAACCAAAAACAACTTAAACAACTCAAACAACTAAATAAAATAATAAATAATATTTTAAATTTTTTTAAGCCAATCTAATAAAAATAAAAATGGGTGCAACAATTGAAAATAACAAAAAAACAACTAAAAATAACCAAAATAATCAAAACAGTTGCTGAAACAATAAAATAAAATAACAAATAACATTTTAGATTTTTTCAAGTCAATCAATTGACACAAAATAAGAATAAAAATTCAATCAAAATAGAATCAAAACAAAAAGAATAAGAAGAGAACTCAAAAATAACAAAAATATTAACAACAAAAACAATGAAAATTAACATATATCCATGATTCAATTGTAAGACATTGGTTTTCAATAAAAAAAAATGAAAAAGTTGAAATTTATAATATGTAAGAAGAAAAATTAATTAGAAAGTTTATGAGTTTATATGTAAAAGATTTTGGTCATTTTATGATTAATGAGGTTAGTTTTAAATTTGAGGGAAGAGATAAAGATTATAGGAAGAAGAAAAAAACAAACAAATTAAGGAAATAGG
>CATIWM010452151.1:0-13737 GCA_949671775.1 Mallotus repandus
TGATCAAATACAAAACACGGTTAACCCGATACACTAACTTGACTACAAATACTAGCTTATGCTTAAACTCTATCAACATGTATGTAAATGCAATGTATTATGAATGCAATTATACCTATAATTAGGGTACGGATGTGACAAAAACGTTCACCAAAGGTCCTTTAGAAAAGTGATAAAAAATTTCAGGATTGGAAAGTATAGTTGTTCGTTCCTGTTCTTTGGAAAATATTGCTCTACACATTATAACAAAGTAAAAAAAAAAGTTTACTAACTTTTTTTTTTCGTGCTTCTCTTCAAGGTTGCACACCACAGATGGTCATTTATGGTTAAGAAAAGAAAACAAAATATCCACAAGTTGTAGAATACTAATTCACAAAGAGTATGAGTTTCAAATAAATAAGGAGTATTTCAAGGAGATCAAGAAAACTAGAAATATGAAAAACCAAGAAGAATCACTCATGATTATGTTTACGATATTTTTTATTTAAACTAATTAACAAGCAATGTACCAAGTATTCAGTAACCAAAAACCCATATTTCAATCAATTATATGAGCCAAGAAGAAGGAAAACACATGGGAATTTAAACAATAAGATTTCAGAACACATAAACCAAGTAGAGGATTTAGAGAAACAAATTGAAATTGATAAAGAAGGGAGTTAACACAGGGTTCACTCAACCTTTCAGTCCTCTGATCATTCAAAGTTTACTATAAACCCACAATTAATGTTTTAGTTAATTGTTTGAACTTGTCAAGTTTGCATTGCACTTGCTAATATATTAAACTTATTTCCATAGAAATTATGCAAACAATTTCATGAGTTTTATTGGTTTACAATCAACTCAATTTAAAGGTAACGTTCTAATGTCATAAAGCCACAAACATCAGAATTTAACAACGCTTCATAGATACAACACAACGAGAACTATCAATGCAAGCTACAATTTCAAGAAAACAGAGCTAGGGGAGCTCTATTAAAAGAAAAGGAATGAAGCCAACATCAAGACCGAATTTTGTAGCAAACATGAACAAGAACCATAAGAAATGAACTTGATATGAAGCAAGGGGGATACATAGAATCACACTTCAAACATAACATAATTAATTCAAATTTAGAAGAGTTCAAAATTCTGTTTAGTTAAAGAAGGAAGAAAGTTCACTCATAGATAAATCGCACAAAACTGCTTCTCCCTCTCAATCTTCTTCTCTACTCTACTTTTTTTTATCCTTTAAGAATGAAGATAACACAACAGCAAAAGGGGAAGATAAGTTCTTCCTACCACCTCCAATTGTTCTTGATAGCTTCCAAATTATGTTTGGCTCTTAAACTAACAAAAACAACAAAATTCTTTGATTTCTCATCTTCTACCTCCTCACCATCGTAACTCTCCTCTGTTCTTCCTCTTTCTTTTTTCCATCAGCTCCAATTCCTTGATAACTACCCAATGCTTATCACCTCCACACCTCAAGGCTACAAGAAATTGACACTTGCACCTTGTATCTCTTTTTTTTTTTTTTTTCTGTGAAGGTCTTCTGTGAAGAAGGCAGTAGCTAATCCTAGAGCCTTCTTCCCAGTTGTATCAATCTTAAATTCTTCTCTTAAAGACACATTATCATTCTTTTTATAACTCAAGTCCCTTATTTCTAGTTGTGTTCCCTAGCTGATCCTCCCTAAACTCTTATTTCTTACAATTTTGTCCTAATTTATTATTTATATTATAAAATAGAATCTAGTTCTTTTTCATGAATGTGACAATTATCCCCCACTAAAAAGAATTTTTTCCTCAAAATGCGATGGGTATTTACCATAGAACCTTAACTAAATGAATCACTTTGTCATTACTTCAAAACTTCTTATAGCCAAAATCTTTTATCAAAACTTTCATATCACTACATGATTTCATAACAACATATTTTTCACTAACAATAGTCACTACCTAAATAATCAAACTTTATTTTAGAGCCTTAAGTTCACACCTTCAATAATATTATCATTCCTTTTCTCTTTCTTTCTTATACCATCATCATCGGTCACTATCACCATTTAATATGCTCAAGCATAAGTAAACTTATATTATTTATTAATAACAATCACCACAAATTTTACTTTTGTATTTCAAGATAAATTAAATATGCTTCACAACTTTTAGCTTCAAGTTAAGCATTATTATTATCTTTTCTTTGTCTTATTCTTATAATCACTCCTTTTCCTCAAAAGTCATTATCTCCAATTATTATAACTAATAACCTTTTTATGCTTTTCTTCACATTACTAAATAATTTATCAAATTTTCATTTATTCCCTAAAATGATAATGTTTTTATACACTATGGGACATTTCATATTTATTCTTACAACTATGCTTACATTTATTGGTCGTCCAAATCCTATAATAGAATTTTAATATGCATCACAGGTTCTAGTTTGCTAGATTCGTAACTTACTATCTAATAACCACAAAGATTTTGATTACCCATCAAACCTATACTCATTATTATCATTATAAATATCAACAATAAAATCTCACATACTATTTAAATTCCCTGCTTTTGTACTTATTCAAATCATCATCAATCTTAAGTCTATTCAGAGATTCGTCTGTCACACTTTCACTATATTACTCCAATGTACTACTTTATTTATACATTAGGCTTAATACTCTCATTGTAACTAGCATAGCTTAAATGATACAATCTCAACTTGAACTTGAGGCTTTAACTTAATCTCCAAAAATATGTACTTATTTCTTATAATTTCAACAATTAAATTCTCGAGGTAACTCTTCTTATAACTACACCTTTAGTTTTCTTAAGCTGAAACAACTCTAATTAAAATTTAAATTTTCAATTCTATTTTATTACTCCATATTTGCTTATACAACCACTATCTTGTTGCATTCACACCTCATATAATTTATGAATTATGCACATAATATCATACAACAACCCTTTTTACTTGCTAAAGTCCTATGATTCACATTTACCCACAATGCTAGTGTCAAATCATTATAGAGTTACACTCAATAATATATTTAAATCTCCTTAATATATTTCACTTTATTATCATTAATTTCCATATTAACTCTTAAGATCAAACCTAAATACAATTAATATGAATAAGCTCATATCACTATGATTATCTTAAATGTAAGAAAATTTATTAATTTAATTAACCCTACCTTTATTTGCATTAGACGGTTTAGCATCATCTTGTTCCATCATTGCAGATATTCTAGCTTATGATTCATGTGTAATGAAATTATCATGTTCCCTTGGCCCATTTCATGAGCCATTAGCCCTTTCATTGGCTTCACCTTGGCTAGCAACTATTGTTGTATTCCGGGGTGCATATTATTCTCTTTCAAACCATTCTTCTTGCACCCATTGCAAACATTCATGTTCTTAATGTCCTAATCTATTGCATCAAAAACACCTAGCATTCTTCTTAGGACAATCTCTTACGTGATTAACTTTACATCTATTACACCATGATATAGCAACTTTTCTTAACTGCACAGGAGTTGCCCTTGGCTGTTGCCTTGGCGGAGTCATCGACTGCCTTATTGATGCTTGACATCCCAAATTTTGACTACAGCCTCCATTCCTATTTTTTTCCTTTAGAATATGGTGGAATCGTAACCTTTTATTCTTTATTTTCTTCCAAGATGGTCCTTGGTATTCAGATTGAGCAATAGCCCTAGATTTCATAGTTTGTTCCAATTCTTGCTCAATAGCTTTTTCTACCCAAACTCTAAATTTAGCACCAATGTATAGATTCTATTTACTACTCAAGATAATATGTAATCCATCTCTAAATTTTTCACTTTTCTTCTCTTCAGTAGGATACATATCTTTAGTATATTGAGATAAATCCTCAAATTTGTCCATATATTCTCTTACAATCATTGATCCCTGAACTAAGGATATAGAGGATGCTACTTTTTCCTTTTTGTAGCTCTCTACCAAGTATTCCTTATGATATTCTTCTTTAATTATTTGCTATGATAGAACTTCACCATAAATATTTCTTATTCGGGTCAACCAATCATCCGCTTTATCGATTAATAACCCATATATGTTGCTTATCCTTTCTTCCTACAAGAGTTGCGATGTGTTAAAGGATTTCTCAGTAATCTTTATCCACCTATCTACTTGACCAGGATCTAAAGTACCATAAAATTCATATGCTCTGCACTTTTTAGCTTGCACAACCACATCTCCAGGCCTTTTATGCTTTTTAGTTTCAGATAGTACCATTGTCATTGTGCGTGCTAATGCAGTAGCGTCTACTTGTACAATAGGTTGCACTGGAGGATTTACAACATTTTCTAGATCCGGTGGCAGTTGATAGTTTCGTGCTCTCCTAGGAACATTTCTTATGTTTGGCACCGTTACTCTAGATCTTAAGCTTTCATGCTCACTCTCAACTTGCTCACCATGTGATTTTCTCCGCTTCCTACTAGAGCTCTTAGCCCAAAAATCATATCATATTTACTTCCTTTGGCACCATAACCTCTACCTCGTCCTCTACCGTGACCTCTTCCTCTATCTTGAGTACCTAGTGCCCCTTCTTTAATCTTTGCCAATGTAATCCAACTCTTATATCATAAAATAGAATAAATCACTTAATTTTATTATTTAATATAAATTCCATCCATCATCAAGAAAAAAATTATAATGAATTCATTAACACCTATAACGTCCATCAACTATATTCAAATCTCCAATCCTTAAATTTCATTATAATTCACAATTTCTATTCTCATAGTATATTCCTATATATTATCTTTACATCTTTGCCTACACCTCAACCCATTTTTCTCCACATATCTCATCCTTGTATCACAAGATGGAATAAAAGAATATATGACTTCATTAATTACAGAATCCATATCTTAAGCACACAATTTTGATAGACTCATTATCATCTAAAAATTTTATAGACTTATGAACCAAGACTTCTACCTATGGTTCCACTTTGCCATTTTACTTTGCCACCTTTAGTTCTTGTCATCTTGCTGAAATCCAAAATCAAATAACATCAGTGATCCGTATCATAAAAATTTTAGTTCAACTATGTCCTCCAATTTAATAACTCTTCGTTCCTATAGAATCCATCAAGCCAAACTTCATAATATAAACTTTCAAACCTAATCTCTGATACCAACAAATGTGACACCCATTCCCACCAACACTCTCATTAGATGGGTATGATCCTCACCCACCTTACTCGAGCACCGATTCGAACGAGCATCACTTCTGAACTAAATTTAATCATTCATAAATATTTATCTAACTAACATTGTAATCATACAGAACTTAACTACACCTTCAAAAAAAATGGCTCCCATTACAAGGTAAGTACATAACCATCCAAAATACTTATTTTCTAAATTCTATTCCAAACGACATATACATAAAAATAAAATTACAAGACTTCATGATCAGCTTGTGATTATTGTTCCCATTCACTTCATCTTCAGAAATTAGCTAGATAAAACTTAGCCTCCTATGTTAACCTCTTCTCTAAAGTGATTTGTTGCACCTTAGGCTAAAATTGGTATGGCTACCCACAAAAAGCTAATTACTCTAAAAAATAATAATAAGGAGAGTAATGAGTATTTTCACAAGAAAATACTCAGTGAGTGAACAAAATGGTAGTAAAAGGATAATATCACTAAAATATTTAGGCAGACTAATCAAGAAAATTTACTCAGAAAGAGAAGGAACACTACACAGTAACTCAAATCAAAATGAGCACCAGAAATAATTATTTTATTATTAAATTGCGTTAATTTGTATTCACTATAAAATTATATAAATATAATTATAGATAACTCATTTATAGCTTACAAGTATTCTTTTGTAGCTTTGGCGTAATAAAATTTCCCTTATAATTCAATCATACATGTACAACTTGCTTTCTTAAGCTCATGCTCACTCTCCAACAATAGATAATCATTTAATGTTTAACATAATATTTGATTAAGCTTGATAGCATATAAATTGCATAATAAATTTTTTGTACAATCTAGCTCAAGCTCATCTTTTAACAATAGTTAATATTTTAATGATTAAAATAACATTTGGTTGAACTTTATAATACATTGAATACATATAGAAAGGATTTTCAATCCAGTTCAATTCTCAAAAATTTTTAAAAATATTCTCATAAGATTTAGAGCACTGTACAACATGTATAAGCATATATCAGTGCGGCTAGTACTCACACCACAGTGAATGTAATACATGTCTTTACACATACGACTCAATTTCAATATAATGTTGCCCGATATACCCCAAAGGATCATGAGCCACTTGTCCCAAGGACTTAAAATAATCAAATCACAGCACGGTCGTAACAACATTCCATTAATTCCTTGTCTCACATGATACAAGATTGTGTCCTAGACACTTGCCAATTCAGTGACCCTACAATACCCCGGGTATGAACTTTCTTATCTCTTATAACACATGTACTTGTGCTCAAAAATTTCTCTACATCAGATGCTCTTATGAGCCAGCAATGCATTATGAATATTCACTTCTCTTCACATATATACTTTTACAGAAAATACACTTTCTACTTATTTTATTATACATAAATTACTTTTTTTTGTCCTTTAAAATTATTGGTCTCAACTTTTATTCAAAAAAAAATATACTAAACGCTTGACAAGGGTGCATGATCGCATTTTAACTTGTTATTAATTATCATAGCATTATTTTCTAATATTATTAAATTAAATATTATAATTAATTTTATTATTATTGTTTTTGTTTATTAAAACTTTACTCACTTATTTTATTCATTCAAACCCTTATTATTAATCTAAGTATTATTATTATTATTATTATTATTACACAATTAGTTAATTTGTTCCTAAGAGTTTTCAACCCCGACACAATTATTCAAACTACATTATATTTAAATTGGTTTTATGTAATATCTTTACCTGAATTATATCTTAACCCGTGTGTGGTCCATATTCACATGACTTCTACAAATATTAGTTTTTGTTATTTATTCTCCACCACTTTCCAAAGTGTAAGAATTTATATATATATATATATATATGCATTAACCAAATGGCCACTTTGCTGCCACACTTGCCATTTTCAACTCTTTTATTTATTATTAATATATCTTATTTAGTGCATGCATACCACAAATTCTTGTGGGGTTAAAAACATTCACCAAAGGTCCTTTAGAAATGTGACACAAAAAATTTCAGGATTGGAAAGTATAGTTGTTTGTTCTCATTCTTTGGACAATATCGTTCTAAACATTATAACAGAGTAAAACAAAGTTAACTACCCTTTTTTTTAGTGTTTCTCTTCAAGGTTGCATACCTCATAGGGTCGTTTATGGTTAAGAAAATAAAATAAAATATCCACAAGTTGTAGAATACTAATTCACCAAGAGTACTAGTTTCAAATAAATAAGGAGTATTTCAAGGAGATCAAGAAAACTGGAAACAAGAAAAACTAATAAGAATCACTCATGATTCTGTTTATGATATTTTGGATTTAAAATCATTAACAAGCAATGTGCCAAGGATGCAGTAACCAAAAACCCATATTTCAATCAATTATATGAGCCAAGAAGAAGGAAAACACACATGAATTTAAACAACAAGATTTTAGAACACGTAAACCAAGTAGAGGATTCAGAGAAAAGAATTGAAATTGATCAAGAAGGGAGTTAACGTAGGGTTCACTCAACCTTTCAGTCCTTGGATTATTCAAAGTTTATTATAAACCCACAATTAGTGTTTTAGTTAATTGTTTGAACTTATCAAGTTTACATTGCACTTGCTAATATATTAAGCTTATTTCCATAAAAATTATATAAAAAATTTCATAAGTTTTATTGGTTTACAATTAGCCCAATCTAAAGGTAACGTTCTGATGTCATAAAGCCACAAACAATAGAAATTTAATAATGCTTCATATAGATAACACAATGAGAATTATCAATCCAAGATGCAGTTTCAAGAAAACAGAGCTAAGGGGGATACATAGAATCACGCTTCAAATTGAATAGAATTAATTCAAATTTAGAAGAGTTCAAAATTCTGTCTAGTTGAAGAAGAAGGAAATTTCACTCACCAATCAATCGCACAAAATCGCTTCTCCTTCTAGATCTTCTTATCTGCTATACTTTTTTTTATTTGTTAAGAATGAGGATAATGCTGAAGCAAAAGGGGAAGATAAGTTCTTCCTACCACCTCCAATTGTTCTTGATAGCTTCCAAATTATCTTTGGTTCTTAAACTAACAAAAATAACAAGCTTCTTTGGTTTCTCATCTTCTACCTCCTCACCATCAAAACTCTCCTATGTTCTTCCTTTTCTTTCTTTTTTCCAGCAGCTCCAATTCCTTGGTTACTACCCTATCCTTATCACCTCCACACCTTAAGCCTATATGAAATTGACACCTGCACCTTGTATCTCTCTTTTTTTCTTACTTCTTCGAACGTCTTATATGAAGAAGGGAGTAGCTAAGCCTAGAACCTATTTTCCAGTTGTTTTAATCTTAAATTCTTTTCTTAAGCCCCTGAAGCCTGGCCACGAGGGCAAGGCTATGGGTCTCAAGTTTATGACCCATGAAACCCCACCCCCCCCCCCCCCCCCGCTAAATCAACTTTGGTAAAAAAAAATTATTCTTCTAAAGACACTTTATCATTCTTTTTACAACTCAAGTCCTTTATTTCTAGTTGTGTTCCCTAGTTGATCCTCCCAAAACTCTTCTTTCTAACAATTTTTTCGTAATTTATTATTATATTATATTTATATTTAGAGATGGTGTTACTATCCTCCTCACTCCAATGATTTTATTAGTAACAATTTCATGGTAAATTTTATGAACGATACCAAAACTTTGGATTTGATTGCAAAATGGTACCATAACTTCAATTAGTAACTTTTCGGTTCATCCACAAAAATCCTATCAATTTTGATGACGTAGCCACCGGAACTGCCATGTCATATGCCACACCAAAAGCCATGTCAGCATGACTCAACAAGTGGCTTTTGATTTGGCTGACATGGCTTCTAAGGTGGAATATAATGTGGCTATTGTAAATATTTGGTATTAATTGTATTGTATGAATATTTAGTATAGTAGTAGTGTAATTATATATCCATACACATGATGACCGTATGGTATAGGGAACCAAAGGAACCAAATAATACATGAAAATTATAAGTGATAAGACCACTGAAACTATAAGTGGTTACAAGAGATATATAGGTATAAGGAGAGTATCTTATCAGCCCCCCTTAAACTCTTACTCCGAGATAAGATGAAGAAGACAACAAAGAGTCTGAAATCGAGGGAGGGCAAGGGTTTGGTAAACACATATGCAATTTAATAATGAGAAGATGTAAATTTAACTTTAAGAAAACCAGTTTGAACTTATTCGCGAACAAAATGATGATCCAATTCAATTTGTTTTGTGCGGGCATGGAAAACTGGATTTGTACTAAGATAAACAACACCAAGATTGTCATAATAGAGATTGGCTGTGGTAACCAGATAGCCAAGTTAACAGTACAAACCACGAAGCTGAATTATTTCAGAGGTGGCATTGGCGATGGCTTTATAGTCGCTCTCAGAAAAGGATCGGGACACCGTTAGTTACGTCTTGGCAACCCATGAGATGAGAGAACAACCAAGAAAGATGGCATAACCATTTGTGGAGCATTGATCATCACAGTCTCCACCCTAATCACTATTAGTGTAGCATTATAAAGAAGGTGGACTATTTTGAGAAAAGAATATGCCATGAGAGGATGTACCGTTAATATACTGCAGAAGACGTTTGAGAGCTTGCCAATGAGCACCTGTGGGGTTGTACATAAACTGAGAAAGTCGATTGACATTAAAGGCAATATTGGGTCTTATGATAGTGGCATATTGAAGTGCACCAAGAATTTATCGATAAGGTTAGCCATCGAGTAGAGAAGAACCGGTCACCTTTGTCAATATGGTGGAAGCTATCATAGGTGTGGCACAAGGCTTGGAGTTGTGCATGTTATGACGCTATAGAAGATCCTGAAGATACCGATGTTGAGAAAGTAATAGACCGTCAGACTTGTAGTGAAGTTCAAGTCTAAGAAAATAGTGTAACTGTCTAAGATCACGTATAGGAAATTCACGTTACAAAGATGTCACAACTCGTTGAAGCATGGCATTGCTAGATTCTATTAAGACAATATCATTGACATAGACTAAAAGAAAAATAACATAATTGCTATTTTTGAGAATAAATAATAATGTATCAGCCTTGGAAGCCTTAAAATTTAATGTGAAAAGAAATTGAGTAAGTCTAGCAAACCAAGCACGAGGTGCTTGTTTGAGCCCATATATGGATCGATGAAGTTTGTAGACAAAATAAGGATACTAGGGATGAACACAACCCTATGGCTGAGTCATATAGAGATCTTCAGTGAGATTGCCATGTAAAAATGCATTTGAGACATCTAATTGATATAATGGCCATTTATTCATGGTTGCAAGAGCTAGAATGACCCAAATTGTAGTGGCTCTGATAACAAGACTGAATGTCTCTTGATAATCAACACCAGATATTTGAGTGAAGCCCTTGTCAACAAGATGGGCTTTGTAGCGATCAATGCCATCATTGGGTGTTCTCTTAATCTGAAAAATCAATTTATTTGCAATAACATTAGTATGAGGAGGTGGTGGTACCAATGTCCATGCATTTTTTTGTTTGAACACATCTATTTCCCTGTCCATGGCATGCTTCCACTCATTATAACAAATAGCATCTTTGAAGTAATGTGGTTCATGAGCTAAGAAATTAATGTTAGTTGAGGCAGTATGTGCTTGTCTTTTAGACATTATTGTAGGACGTAAGAGCATGGGGTCGGTTCGATTAGGAGAATGAGAGGACGTGATATGGGCACTGGGTTGGGAATCATATCGAGGTTAGGTTTACTACAAGATTAAGGCTGACTAAATTAGGAGATAAGGATTCATAGGAAGATATGGATGAAGAAGTGTGAGCAGGTGGGGTTGTGGGGTGTATGGTTCATGGGTTTGTTGAGTGGTGGTAAGGTGAGGTTGTGGATGAGCGTGGTATACTATCAGGTGATGAAGATAATGGTTAAAATGAGATAGTTGGAAGGGACTTAGATGAGGTGGAAAGGTGGTTAGGTAAAGCCCTAAATGAAGTAGAATTCAGAGATGGAGATGACATCAAAGAGTGGGAAATTAGGGACGTACCTGCGTGGGCGTCTAAAGTGATGGGAGTGTGGAATGTGAGCCATGGGACTTCGGTAGCTGCGAGTAAGCTGGACATGGTGGTCGAAGAATAATTTTTAAAAAGAAAAATTGTATTGTCAAAAATAGCATGCCGAACTATATAGATTCTATCATTTTCAATATTAAGACAATTATAGCTAGCATGTAAAGTTGAATGATCCAAATTTACACATTGCTTACTTCTAAATGCAAATTTGAACCGATTATAGGGTCTAAGATAGGGATAAATTGCACAACCAAATATGTGAGAATACAAATACTTTGGAGATTGATTAACTAATTTTTGAAATTGTGAATTTTGAGTTAAAATTGGAGTGGGCATGGCATTAATAGAATAGACTGCACAATTAAAAGCATATGACAAAAAAAAAAGGAACATTAGCATGAGCAAGGAATGTTAAACCAATGTCAATTATATGCCTTATTTTATGCTTAGACAGTCCATTTTGTTCATGTGTGTAAGGACAAGCAATGCAATGGATAATGCCTTTTGTGTAAAATATTTGTGCAATTTTTGAAACTCACTACCCCAATCTGAATGAAAAGCCTTAATGGTGGCATTAAACTGATGAGAAATTAATGATTCAAATTCAAGAAAAATAGAGTAGACATCACTTTTATTCTTGAGAAAATAAATCCATGTAAACCTGGTGAAATCATCAACAAATAAAATAAAATATCGAAAACCTTTATAAGATGTAATTGGGGAAGGTCCCCAGACATCTGAGTGAACAATTTGAAAAGCTGCAGTAGAATAATGATCTACTGAAGCAAAAGGTAATTTTGATCATTTTCCTAAATGACGAGAAGAATAACTAGAAAAAAAAGTCTAAAACTGGTAAATTATTTTATTTAATGATATGAGATATAGTCTATTGGTGTGGGTGACCAAGTCTTGCATGCCAATCATCAAAGTTAGACATCTCGGAATGAAAAGCTTATGGAGAAGGAGGTGGTGGCGGCATCACATAAAGCCCATTATCACTCCGGCCTCGCAACAGGGTTGCCCTGGTTTCCTGATCCTTGATTAAAAAATGAGTGGGCCAAAATTCAAAATAACAATGGTTGTTAGTGGTAAATTTTTGAACTAAAAGTAAGGATTTGGTGATCTTAGGAACATGAAGAACATTTCTAAGCAAAAAAGTTACTATTTAAAATAATGAGTGATGAAAAGCATTACTAGTATTTGTGATGGGAAGTGATTGTCCATTACTAACTAGTATAAGGTGTGGGAGCAGTGATTAAATTCAGATTAGTAGTAATGTGATCGGTGGCCCCAATGTCTGGATACCTTGAATTTGTAGTAGCAGCTGCATAACATACTGGATGATTCCCCAAGAGTGTAAGGAGAACCATGGACATTTTGTATAGCAACATTAGCTTGAGCGTTTGAGAAAGATGGATGAGGTTCATATATTCTTCTGTAGCAATCAGCGGTGTGGTTTTGAAAATCACAAATTTGACAAGAAATCTTCCCACGTCACTATTGCCCACGAAAAGGCCAAAACTTAGGGTTAAGCATGTATGATAGTCGATATGAATTTTGTGGAGAAGGTGGGTAGAAAGTGGTAGGTCTGTTTGGTGTTTGGAATTTGCGAGTAACCATGTGAGCAGCAAGTGGTTCTTGAATATTGCAAATCAAAATTTCATGGGTGACAAGTTGTCCATGAAGTTTTGAAAGGTAACTAGCAATGGTCTTTGACGTAGCGGAAACTTACAAGAACAAGATAGATATATTGCTAGGCATTGAATCGCGCATGATTACCGCCAAACAATCCTCTAAAACCTATTGAATTGCGCACAACTACTAGGAATTAGGCATCCAAATCGCACTCAATTTGGGATAAAAATAATCTCTGATTATTAAACAACGAAAAAACTATCTCACAATAATGAAAAAGACAAATAAATAGGGCTACAAACGAAAACCCTAAAACAGAGAAGCAAAATACCGAAAATATCCCAAAAATATACGAAACATGAAATAAAACGTTAAATGGAAATTTAAAGTCCCAAAATAATCGAATTAGAGGAAAAAGTTGGATTGCAATAGGCGTAGCGTGTTGCACCCGTTGTAGATCTCTGAATCAGCTTCGATTTGATATCTTGTGGGCCCCACAGTTCATCCTGTGCTAGGAGTTATGGCCCATTGAAGCCCGCTTGCGCACTTGGACTCTATCAAACGCATCCATGTACGCCAAGGCCATCTGATCCACATCATTCCTTCCAGGTGACAAAAAATTTGGCCTCGAATTCGCAACAGCATCATCATCTGAAGAATCTGCAGTGAAAGGAATCATATGCTTCACATTAAACACATCTGCAGTGCGAATATGAGTAGGTAACTTCAGGCGATAAGCATTGGGGTTGATCTTCTCCACCACCTCAACTGGACCAATTTTCTTGGTAGACAACTTGTTGTACTCCCCAACTGGAAAGCGATCTT
>CATIWM010452194.1:0-12145 GCA_949671775.1 Mallotus repandus
GATCAAGCAAGACTCTAGCATCAAAGAAACATACCGGAAGTGTACTTGCAATAATGGCATTGGATGCCTTAGCATCCTGCTAGGTAAGAGTGAAGACTCTAGCCTATCCTTTACCTCCTTGATGGCTGGTGGAAGCCTGACAGAAGCCTTTCGCACTACCTCTACCTCCTCTACCTCGCCCCGGCTGGGCCACAAACTATGAGGTACTCTAATACTGAGCTGGTGGTGGCTAATAAGGAGCTGGAGCTGCACTGGTAGTAGAATGCTGTAGAAACTGCTACTGATAACTAGAATAAGGGCATGCTCTGGCAAAATGTCTCGTCTGTCCACATTGAAAATATACCCCCAGAGACATATAACACTATCCTTGATGGACTCTCCTGCACATCTGGCAAGCACTGGCTACAGATCCTGTGCTACCATAACCAGAACTCTAGCCGCTGCTACTGCTGGTAGCACCAAAACTAAATCTAACTGGTGTGCCAGCTCCACTACGACCATACCTGCTACTCCTATGAACTCTTTGCTGAGGTCTCTAGCCTTGCTGACCAAATCCTCTCTGCTTACTACTAGAGCCAATCTGAAATGTAGTGTATGGAGTGCTATAAGATCCTCCTGCCTGAACACCTCCCATTTGATAATAATCAAGCATAACTCCTTGCCTGATGAATCTGAGCTCTATCTCCTTGTCTAACTCTATCACAGACTCAAGTGTCAGGCCTGTAGTCAGCATCCCAACAAACACATAACCCAATCCAGTGACATAAGTAGTGACTGTAAAATATTGGTCTCTTATCAAGTCCTTTGCATACCGACTAAGTCTGAGGAACTCTCTGGTGTACTCCTCTACTGACCTATCGCCTTTGGAAATATTCATCAGTTGAAGTCTATAACTCATCTGCATAGGCTCTAGGTAGAAGCGTCTCATGAACCTCTCTCTAAACTAAGCCCAAGTAAATGTCATTATATGAGGCTAATGAGGCTAATGACGCTAGATGACTTGAATGAACCAATCTTGTGCTGACCCCTCAACTGATAGCTCGACGATCAATATCCTTTGATAGTCTGTGTGAGCAGTCCGAGTCGTCGACTCGATCGCATGAAGAAAATCCAACGGGTCTGATGTCCTATCAAATGATATTCTATCGACCCTGGCATAAAATAATGTTGCCTCTAGGTCTGACATGCCCTGCTGAAGTGGAGGCTGCATCGGTCATATTGCCTGAGGTATAGTAGCTGCACCCTGCTGAATTCCATGTGCAAAGGCAGCTTCATCAAATTCCTGGTCTGCAGGTTCCTCATCCTGTAGGCCTCTCCGCCTATGGTGACTGGCCGCTATTCCGCGTCTACCTCTACCCCTTCGCCTAACTGGCGGCTCACGGTCTTGAGCCTCATCCTGATAAGACTCACCATCATCGGCCTCAATGACCAATGGAGCAACTCGTGCTCGCCTCATTCTGAAAAGATAAAAACAAGCAAAATTTTAGACAACAACAAACACCTTAATAGTTATGCAAAAAACTAAAAGCAACGAAGACTTTTCAAAGACGTAGTCGAACCTAATTGTTGCAGTAGTTTCAAAGAAAACTCAACTTTACTAACCTAGGTCCACAATACTAAACCTAGGCTCTGATACCAACTTTGTCACGACCCAAACCCAGGAGTCACGATCGGCTCTAAGGAATGAAAATTCTCAAATCCGGAACCCGTAGCAAGCCTTAAACATAATTTAAACATTCAACATACATATAAAAATACCTCAGAATTGAAACTTTAATAATATAAGGAAAACTCCATATCATATCATAATAAAATATTCTCAAATAATTATTCAAATACAAAAACTCAGTCTAAAACAACATTAAATACTACAACAAGTGTACTACTATTGCAACATCTAATAAAATACAAGAAAAGTGACAGTTTAAAATTTACATAAATCGGCTGGTGAAGAAAGAGTCCGACGAAGAGTACTACTAGTAGAGGTCTAATGAGAAGAATCTTGAAAAATAATTGAGGGGGGTCAGACCTCACTGAGTGAATCGTTATTATATATATGCAAGTAACCTAATGCACATACACACAAGCGTCAATAATAATATTCGTATATTTATATTTATATAAATATACATTCAATCCACACAGAAGCTTGAAAATATTTTTCGTAATTTATTTTGATGGAGGATCGGAGCAGAACCCTAATATTTCCGCAACGTCAATCATTGAACCTCAGTAGCCAACAGGCTCACTTAAATACCAAAATATTTTTCTTTTCCAAATTGATAGTGGACTGGTCCCGAGACATTGAGTCAACTGAGCTCCCACAGTCTCACTGTCGGCATGACTGGCCCCAGGACACTAAGTCAACTGAGCTCCCGCACTGACACCACTTTCAACAGTAAAATTTCAATAATTCAATAATCATAAATTCCATAATATCGATCGAATATCAAACCTAGTATTTTAACGTACTAGTGCGCACACAGCCCTAGTGTAGCCCACTAGGTAGCATGTTCTACAGTTATCCTCTAAAATGTTATTCAAAATAAATAGATAAATAATTCATCATAAATATATGTACCCATATTACGAAATTAGAATTTGCATTTAAATATTCTTATTAAAACATATATATGCATGTATAATCATATTTATGAAATATAAATGTATGCATATATAAAATCATAATAAATAACAATAAATTCATATTTATTCAAAATATGGATGCCAAATCATGAATTATATATGCCATGCATACATATAATAATAACTCACAGGTGTGTGCTCCTCTACTCTGGTTCGGCTGGCCCGGTCCAGAAGGTCTAGCTCGCGGTGCAGCTAAGAAAAAATAATAATAAATAAATAATTAGAAATAAATTCCTAATTTTATACTTTAGAGATTTCTAAATAATGACTCCATCTAGGACCCGACTCGACTAAGACTCAAAACTTAAGACCAACCTGATGTCACGTTTTACGAGAAATCTATCAAAAATTCGGCAGAGTCTCCTTTGCAAAACAGACATCTCTCTACTCAAAGTAGAGTCGTTCCTGCATGCAAACACACTTCTAAAATATTCACAATTCATTTTCTCGGGTTGAGCCCTCGAACTACAATTATTGCCCAACCAAGAACCAACACAAGTCACAATCAATAAAATAATATAAATTTCAATAATTCACCAAAAATCACAAAAATTCATTTAAATACCACAATTCAATTTATTTACATAATAAAAACATAAAAGACATTTATTTCCAAAATAAATAATAAAATCCTAATTTATAATTAAATTCCATTATTAAAAAGGATGGATGAGGAGAGTGTTTCTTTTGGCATTATTTTTGCTTATTTTTTTCTATTTTCTCTCTTTTTTTTTATTTTTTTCTTATTATGTTTGGACAGTTTTCAGTAGTAAATAGTATTAAAATAATTTTTTATGAATTATTTCCTATTTTTATCTAATTATTAGTAAATTTCGAAAAAATATATGAATAATAATTTTATCTATTGTTTTTAAGCTTAAATGAGTTTTCAGTTATTTTTATTATATATTTTTGCAATTTAAATAATTATTTGTAATAATGTTATTTAATTGCAGAATTTGAAAGGTTATATTTTAATAATGGAATTTAATTATAAATTAGGATTTTATTATTTATTTTGGAAATAAATGCCTTTTATGTTTTTATTATGTAAATAAATTGAATTGTGGTATTTAAATGATTTTTTATGATTTTTGGTGAATTATTGGAATTTATATTGTTTTATTAAATGTGGATTGTGTTGGTTCTCAGTTGGGCAGGGGCCCAACTCGAGAAAATGAATTATGAATATTTTAGAAGTGTGTTTGCATGCATGAACGACTCTACTTTTGGTAAAGAGATATCCGTTTTGCAAAGGAGACTCTGCCGAATTGATAGATTTTTCGTAAAACGTGACATCGGATCGATCATAAATTTTGAGTCTTAGTCGAGTCGGGTCCTAGATCGAGTCGTTCATTAGAAATTTCTAAAGTATAAAATTAGGAATTTATTTCTAATTATTTATTTATTATTATTTGCTTTTAGCTGCACTGCGAGATAGGCCTTCAGGACCGAGCTAGACGAACCAGGATAGTGGAGCGCACACCTGTGAGTTATTATTATATGTGTGCATGGCATATAGAATTCATGATTTGACATCCATATTTCAAATAAATATGAATTTATTATTATTTATTATGATTTTATGTATGCATACATTTATATTTCATGAATATGATCATACATGCATATATATGTTTTCATGAGAATATTTAAATGCAAATTCTGATTTCGTAATATGGATGCATATATTTATGATGAATTATTTATTTATTTTGAATAAAATATTTTGGAGGATAGCCGTAGAATGTGCTACATAGTGGGACTGTGTGCACACTGGTACGTTAGAATGCTAGGGTTGATATTTGAATGATATTGTGGAATTTATTATTTGAAATATGAAATATCCAGATGATGGAGATTTGGTTGATAGGCGTGACTGCAGTAGCTCGATGGATCTTTCAGGGTCTCAGGGCCGGCCATGCGGATAGTTGTAGCTCGATGGACCTTTCAGGGTCTCGGGGCCAGTCCACTTATTATTGGATAAGAGAATGTTATTGGAACTAAGTGAGTCTGATGGCCAGTAAGGATTATGTGATTTGAGGATACGAACTTTTTAGGGTTCTACTCCGATCCTCCAGTAAAATAAAATACGAAAAATATTTTCAAGCATTTGTGTGAGTTGTATGTATATGCATATAAATATAAATATACAAATATTATTATTGATGCTTGTGTGTACGTGCATTAGGTTATATGCATATATATAATAATGATTCACTTAGTGAGGTCTGACCCATCTCAATTATTTTTCAGTATTCTTCTTATCAGACCTCTACTAGTAGTATTCTTCGTCGAACTCTTTCTTCCCAGGCTGACTTATGTAAATTTTGAACTGTCACTTTTCTTGTTTTTTATTAAACGTTGCAGTAGTAGTACATCTTATTATAGTATTTGCTGTTGTTTTAAACTGAGATTTTGTATTTGAATTATTATTTGAGAATATTTTATTATGTTATGATATGGAGATTTCTTTATGTTATTGAAAGTTTTAATTCTGAGGTATTTTTATATGTATGTTTGATGTTAAATTGTGCTTAAGGCTTGCTACGGGTTCCAGATTCGTATGAATTCTCGTTCCTTAGCGCCGGTCATGATTCCCGGGTTTGGGTCGTGACAGCAAGAAAATAAAGATTTTTGAAGAAGAGGAGTGACATAATCGTGTCATATTTTAGACACAATTGTGCCTGATTTGAGAAATCAAGAGCTGTTGAAGACTGTTTTGACATAGTTGTGTCAGAGAAGCGACACAGTCATGTCAGAGAGCTGTATTCTGGGAGTCTGTTGCATGACACAACTGTGTCAGTTGGGCGACACAACCATATCGGTCTGGACTGCTTATGTTGGAAAGTTGTTTTTAGGGTTTTTAGTGAACTCTATAAATAGAGAAGTTTTATTTTGTAGAGATATATTGTTTTTTAGAGGCAGCTATCTTTACATAATAATTATTTTATTTTATTTTAGTTTTATTTATTTTCAACTCAAGCTATTGGATTAAAGGACAAAGGTTGATGATTCAAGACAATATTGAGCAAGCTAAATAAAAAGAGTTTTCTTCTCATATTCTCTTACTCTTTATTTATTTATTTTTGAATATGTTATCATTCTTAATCTCTTGTTGTTTTTCTTTAAATTCTATGAGTAACTAAGTAGGTTAGTTAGGGTTTTAATGAACCCGGCTCAACATGAACTTAATCAAATAAATTCTAAATAAAAGGATATGCATTTCATGAGAGTTATTGAACTTAATGCTTTTTATAGGCTTAACTACCCGTTCAATTGATTTAGACACTAGAGTTAGATCGGGAGATTAATTCTAGTGAGAAAGGCAGTAATAATCTATTAATTTAAATTGACTTGGTCGAGAGACATTTCAATATTAATATTCCATAGAAGATTGCTTGAATAAATTAGTTATGATTAATTATTTGTGCTAGTGAGAGATAGATAATCATGTAATTATCATAATTGATTAATTGTAGGTGTGCTTGAGAGAGACATCATAATATTAAAGATGCTTTTGAAATGAAATGTTATCCATAATAATCAAGAGTTTATTATCTTTGGAATTAAATTGAGCCAGAGGATTTAAACCCTAACGTCTTTAATTATATAGATTTCGTGACAAATTTCTATATTGTTTTAGATTTAATTTACTTGTTTTCTCATTGAAATTATTGGTAGTCTAGACAAGCAAAATATCAAGAGTAGCTCCATAATTAACACTATCCCTATGAGAACAATATCTTTTTACATTACTATTTGTACGATTCCCTGCACTTGCGGATTTTGCCCATCAATCTCCTAGCTGGATGGAGGGTTGTAAGTGCATTTGTGTCGTCTTTAAGCTCTTCCAGTATTCCCCTCACTTTTCCTTTGTTTTCCCGTAACAAGGAAAAAGGGATCGTGAACGGTGCCAAGTTGACGTGCTGATGTCAACACTCCAAGTGCAACCTCTTCTCTAATCAACACTCCAAGTGCAATCTCTTGTTTTGGGCTTCCCCGAATCAACTTGAGTCTTCAAATATCTACGGGCCTCTTTAAAATCTTCTGGCTTGTTAGGTCACTATGGACTCTAATACCAATGAAAAATAAATTGAAAATAGAAAGATAAAAAAAAACTTACGGCTTTCTCTTATTGAATAATTCCAAACTCAAATCTAAAACTTGTATTACTAGTCAAGAAGAGAATCATAAATTTGGAAATTTTTTTAGTTCACAATCTAAGTATCCTATTTGCATAAAAAATAAGAGATAGATAATTTTCTCAGAGACTTTTTTTTTTAATTTCTCGTATGCTAATGCACATAAGTTAATTTTTTTTTAATGTTAAAAAATAAACTCCCTCAAGAGTGGAGTAATTGATTAGATGAGGTATTATCCACTCTCATTAATTAAAATAAAATGGATTCTGGTTGACCTATCATGAGCAACCACATTTCATATTTTAATTTATATAGTAAATGTTTTAAATATAATTCATTAATAAATAAGACAAATTTTTATCTATACTGGATATATATACACCAAGTGGTATAATTTAAAATAAAAAATATATGTCATGTTTCTATCAATTAAGTTTAAAATATTTATATAATGTGTTTTAAATTCTACCATTAGATGTAATACATCAAATATTGACAAATTTTTTCCAATAAATAAATTTTATATTCATTTAGAATGGGAACGAATATAAGTCGGTTAAAATTTTAATTGAGATCGCCTCGTTTAGTTCACTTGTTGATGTGATGCCGTTCGATCTCCATGGAAAGAAGCTAAATGTCCATATTGGTCCTATCATTAATATCTTGGTTTACTTGTTCATATACGTCTGATTTTGATTTGCTTTAATAAAATCTGAAGGATTTTTTTTTTTCATTACTCAAGAATTAGCACTTAGCAGAGTAAATAATCTTTAAAATATAAACAATCTTTATGGAAATATTGAATATGAAACAATTCCAACGGAGAAGTTCAATTTTAAAATTGTTTAGGAAGAAAAAAAATTCTTAACCACATTAAACTTTGTAAGGGCTTTAATTTAAAATATTATTGCCATTAGGAGATATTTCCTTTTTTTATTAATTGGAAGGAGATATTTAAGTATCTTTTTTTTACAAGGTAAAAAAAGTACCAATTAATTAAATTAATTTTTTATTTTATATACACTTTATTTTTATGACCATTAGATGATGTATTGAATTATTTGATAGTAATTGCTAATAAAGTAGATTTTACTTTGTAAAATTTAAAATAATCATAAAATACACCATAAAAATATTTTCTTTAAATTTGGCATTAAAATATTATTAATTAATTATTTAAAATAAATCAATATAATCATTCATGGGTGGAGATTTTTGCACACCACTTGTTTATAAACACACTCCATATTTGCCTTTTTATTAATTTAAATGACATAGTTATCCTTAATTTTAAATAACTTTTTTATTAGATAATACAACATTTAAATTTTTAATGTTTAATTGTTTTAATGTATTATTTTTTTTTAATGTTCAATATATATTGATTCTTCAATATATATTTAATTTTGGGATATTGATTTCATAAGTCCTATAAGTTTCCAAAAATTGCATTCAAGTCCTAATTTTTTTTTATTGAGTTCTATAAGCATTTAAAGTGTTTCAAGTTAGTCCTATTCCATTAACTCAAAAGGAATTGACTGACGTGGACTATTGACCTTGACACATAAGCTGGAGCTTGACACGGCCTTTGCCACGTGTTGACACATAAGCTGGAGCTTGACATATAAGCACTCCACAAAAAAAAAATGCTAGGGTTTGAAACAGAAACTAAGATCTCCAGTAGCCTCACACCTCTCCTGCCATTCAATGGAGGTAAATCAACCTCACACCTCAGCCTCACTCCACTAACTAGCATCAATGCATGCAAATCACACTTCTTATTCCATGTCATCATCCCCATCTTCTTCCCCCCAAGTTAACCGTTTAACACTACCCACCACCAACACCACTCATTGCCAACACCACCATCAACACTACCCACCGCCATCAACATTACTCACTGCCTGCTTGTTCCCCACTCCGTTCTAGCACCTTCTGTGTTCCATGTTAAAAATCTCACTCATGTTTATCTTGTAATCAACAACAACAACAAATGGCATCCTCTTTAGCTCTCAAGAAGCTTGTCATTTTGAACCTCATCCCCACCTCTCTTCGCGCCATCCGCCCAACAACAATAGCCTCTCGATTCTTCAACACCAACGTCGCTCGCTGCCTGGACGATGATAACAACATTAAAGTTGATCACTGCTCTGCTTCCACTCTCTCTCGCCGACCAAATGGCCTCTTCCCAGGTAATCATTTTCATTTCTTTTATTATTCTGTTTCTTGAAAACATAGAATTTGGCATGAAGTCATTATTGATTTTACAAGTCCATGTAAAAAAGGTGGCATGTTGTTCTAAGTGGTATAGATTTTACAAGAGCTCACTACCTCACCCATAACTGATCCGGTCAATTTCCACCATTGTTGAAGCTGATTAGTTCTTCTTATTCTTCTTCTTCTTTGTTATAACCCGAATTTTTACATATTATAAAATTTGATTTTAGGATTTGCAGTGTTAATAAATATTTTATTAATTTTGATATTTGATTATTAGAGAAATTAAATTTGAAGTTCTTGTGTCGGATATTATTGACTTAGTGTGTTTTAATACACTTTAAATTTTTTTAAGTGTGTAAATATATATATATATATATATATATATGTATTTTGGAGGAAATAATAAAAATTTGAGATATTATTATTTAAAAAAAATATTATTTAATTTTTATTACTATTATGTTAAAGTTATTATTATTATTATGTTAAGTTATTATTTTATTAGTAAAAAAAAAAAAGCAAAAACGTGAGTGTAGCCCCCCCTATTCTTCTTCTTCCCTTATTATTTCTTCATTTTTTTTCTCTGCAAAAACACCAACGCCACCACCACAACCTGATCCACCGTCTGACCACCTTGCCATGGCGCGCGCCTCCACTAACAGCAACAAGCCGACGACGTCTTCCCCTCCATTTCCGGCGAGCTCTATCTTCCTCTCTTCGTTATTTTTCAAGTTTTGGCCGGATTTTCTTTTCCTCTCGAGCCACAATTCTGGCCACCTTAGATGGAAACTTTGGTCTTGTTTGGAAGCCCATCCTCCGGGCTTCTCAAATCTTCAAACCGTTTCGAGTTTTGACTCCTGTAACTACTCCAGTTTTTAATAATTCGATTTTTAGTATTTTGAATTTTTGGTTCATTTGAGCTTGAATTTGATTTTATTTGATATAATTTCTTTGAGATTAATTGCTGTAGAGATTTTGAACTATCTAAAGATGATTTTTATTTATTTTTCTGAAATTTTTGAATTTTTCGGGACAGTTCTGAGTCGGAAAATTTTAATATTTTTAATAAATTCTATGCATTATGTAGATTATACTTGGTGAAGAAAGTTTATTGAAATTATGTGTAGAATTTTTATTATGAATTTTTGAATGTTTATGTAAAAAATGAATTTTTGGAAAACTTAGTTTAAATGGGTAATTTTTATATTTTAGTTCAAATTATTGTTAATTATTATGTTTTAGACAGTTTTTGAGAAATAAATAGTATTAAAATAATTTTTATGAATTAATTTCTATTTTTAGCTAATTATTAGTAAATTTCGGAAAAAATATATGAATAATAATTTTATCTATTGTTTTTAAGCTTAAATGAGTTTTTGGTTATTTTTATTAGATATTTTACCAACTTAAATAATTATTTGTAATTAATGCTATTTAATTGCAGAATTTAAAAGATTATATTTTAATAATGGAATTTAATTATAAATTAGGATTTTATTAGTTATTTTGGAAATAAATATCTTTTATGTTTTTATTATGTAAATAAATTGAATTTTGGTATTTAAATGAATTTTTATGATTTTTGGTGAATTGTTGGAATTTATATTATTTTATTGATTGTGAATTGTGTTGGTTCTCGGTTGGGCAATAATTGTAGTTCAGGGGTCCAATCCGAGAAAATGAATTGTGTTATAACCTGAATTTTTACAAATTATAAAAAATATATTTCGAGACTTGTAGTGTTAATAAATATTTTATTAATATTAAGATTATTATTTTGTGAAATTAAATTTGAATAATTGGTGATGAGAATTATTTTAAGTATTATTGTATAAAAGTGTGCTAATTTTATTTTAATAAAATTATTTTATTGTGTATATTTTAAGAGGGTTAAATTTGATTTTTATATTAGTGTTCTATTATTATTATTATTATTATTATTAAAAAAAAAGAGAGCAGCTTTTTTGTTAAAAAAAAAATTTATGCAGGAAGCTTTTTCTTCCTCTTCTTCTTCCCTCATCTTTCTGTCCGGCCACCAGCAGTTGCTTCGGTCACCACCAGCAGCTGCTTCGGTCACCACCAGCCACCAAGGACGTCGCCGGACAGCCACCAGCCACCAGCCACCACCAGCAGCCCCGCCATCTGCTCAGCTTCTCCTCCTCTTCTCCTTCCATTTTCTTCTCTTTGGCCGGAATTTTGTTTTTGTCACCGGCGCCGTTTCCGACCACCTCAGCCAGCGAGATTAGTCTCTTTTGAAAGCTCATCCTCCAGGCTTGTCAAATCTTTAAACCGTTTCGAATTTGGACTTCGGTAACTACTCCGTTTATCAATAATTTTATTTTGAATATTTTGAGTTTTTTGTTGATTTGAGCTTGAAATTGATTTTATTTGAGATAATTGCTTTAGGACTGATTATTTTAGAGATTGTAAGCTATCCAAATATCATTTTTATTTATTTTTCTGAAAATCTCAAATTTTTTCGGGTTCGGGTTACTGTTCACGGCACTGTTCGGGACGGTCCCAGGTCGGAAAAATTTTATATTTTTAATAAATTCTATGTTATATTTTGAACAAGTTTTGTGAAAAAAATTTATTAAAATTGTGTATAGAATTTTTATTATAAATTTTTGAAGGTTTATGTGAAAAAAATGAATTTTTGGAAAAATTTGTATAAATGAGTAATTTTTATAATTTAGTTGAGGATTATTGTTAATTATTATGTTTTGGACAGTTTTTGAATGATGAATAGTATTAAAATAATTTTTATGAATTATTTACTATTTTTAGTTAATTATTAGTAAATTCCGGAAAATTAATGGAATTTAGCAAATTATTTGATTTTAATTGAAATTGTTGTTAATTATTTGGTTTTAGACTATTTTTGGTTAATAAAGGTATGAAAATAACTTTTATAGTTATTTTCAATTAATTGTTAATTAGTGATAATTTTAGAAAAATATATATGGAAAATAAACTTATTTATTATTTTTAAGCTAAATGAGTATTTTATTATTTTTATGATATTAATAAGTGATTTTAATAATTATTTATAATTTATGCTTATTTAATTGTAAAATGAAATTTTATTCCATTTATGAATTTTATTAGCAAAATATTATTAAAAAATAGAATAT
>CATIWM010452229.1:0-11703 GCA_949671775.1 Mallotus repandus
TAATTTGTGAGCTTGGGTTATAAATATTTTTCTTTTGTAATAGTGAATTTATTTAGTTGAAAATTTATTTTCTTGTTCACTATTATATTGTCCCATTTTTCATGTGCTAATAATTATTTTTTAATTGACTCCAACTCAACATAATGTTCTTTGATTATTCGCCTCTTAGCAAAGGAGTCCCACACCTCAACAATAAAGCTTAACGAAATAATTAAAGAACTCAGGTTTGTTGTTTGGAGTATGCAATTATCCAAGGCAATTTCATATGGCTTCAATTATTTCTCACTCTCTTGATAAAAGAAGAAAACTTAGTTTCTTTAACTTGCAACATCATTCCTTCTAGAGCCATAGATGTGCAATATAAATTCTAGCATGACATAATTGTCCCTCCCCATTGCATAATGAAAAGGCAAGCTTGAAGATTAAGAAATTTACAATTAAAGCCTATATTTCTATTAGGGGTTATATTTTTCGTGATCAATTAATTTTCTGAATAAACTTTGTATTTGCAATTTCTTTTGAAAATCCATTTTTTTGAGCAGGTCTGTGTACCTTCTATTGGTAATTGGTGCAACCCTGATCATCATTTCATGTTTTGGATACATAGGAGCTGCAACGAGGAGCCCTTGTTGCCTATGTTTTGTATCCTATATTCGTGATCCATAGCCGATTCTTTTCTTTTCTTTCTTTTTTATTAACATAAATTTTTTTCATCTATTTACAACTGGAGAAAATTATATAAAGTGAACATTCTCTTAACAGTCACTAGTACTCAATGCTCTTGGTTGGACTTTTTGTAGCACAGCTAGGAGCAGCTGCTTTCATGTTTTTTAATCAAAATTGGAGAGAGGTAAACTTTATGTACATTTATGTTAATTAATTTTCATCTTTGTTAAGGCTAATTAATCTTTTTTATTACAATTATAATCATAACCTATCACAGGATTTGCCCAGTGATAGAAGTGGCACATTCAAATCAACCTACCACTTTATAACCATGAATTGGAAAGTCATCAGATGGGTTATTCTTCGTGTAGTTGCTCTAGAGGTAATTTTTAAGGAAATTATATTCATCATAAAGAGGTCTTTTGTTATTTATATATGTATACATAATTTCTTTATATATATATATATATATACTTTTAGGTCATTGCTATAGTGTTGGCTATGGCCTTAAGATCTAAGAACAGAGTTATTTGTCACTATAGTGATTATGAAAGGGTTGTGTATCCTCCTAAAAATGTGAGGCAGCCTATTGATAAAAGAAACAGCCTAGGTGGTGTTGCACCCTCAAATAGTAGGAAGCAGCATACAAGGCTACAATAAGATAGTGAGGTTAATTGTATTAAGATCTTTTTGTCAACTGGACCAGTTCAATTGCTTTTCTATTTCAATTTTCTTGCTAAAGTGATTGTGTGAATGGCAAATGTTGCTGATTCTTTGATGCAAGCCATGAGAGCATGTAGAATCCTATTGTGGGTTTTTTTTGTTAATCTTTGATTTTTTATTAAGCTCTTTTTTTTTTGGGTTTGTTGGTAGGCTTAGTTACATCATTCATGTGGAAATTTTAATTTGGTGCAAAAAGGAGTGTGTATCATAGAGTTTTGAACTACTGTAATCTTAACTTGTGAACGTGCTGAATGTTTAGTTTTGAATTGTTGTGCCATTTTTCCTGTCAACTATTGCACTAGGCAGAATTGTAGTCATTTAATGTGGTCTTGCTGTATATAGGCATTTAATGTCTATTTTCTCAATAAATTATGTATATCGCATATAATTTTGCCTAATTCAATATGTTTTGGTCTTTGTTGTATTGTTGATTTTTGTGATCCTGCTAATATAGCTGGTTGATACTCTAATGTATTTTTATGTTGTTGTCATTTAATGTTGTCTTGCTGCATATAGGCATTTAATGTCTATTTTCTCAATAAGTTATATATATCGCATATAATTTTGCCTAATTCAATATGTTTTGGTCTTTGTTGTATTGTTGATTTTTGTGATCCTGCTAATATAGCTGGTTGTTAATCTAATGTATTTTTATGTTGCTATCTCTAGCAGGTTTTCTTAATGCCTATTCTAGTCGCAGCTGCTACTATCTCATAATTCTTTGTTTACTTTGTATTAATTATGCTTTTGAGGCCTTATTTTGCTGCTATTGGTTGATGAGTTGCTTGGCTGCTGCATGTTGGATTATTGTTTTTCTCATATTGGATTCTGGTTTGTGCTATGTCTGCTGTTGCGTGCTTTAATTCTGATTTTGTCAATGCTGCTGCTGGTCTGGTTTAATGCTATCATTCCTGCTGCTGCTGTCACTTTGAGCTTCATGGTGATTGTTGGTTTTGTGAGTTGACTATAAGTAATGTTTTATAACACAATGACTTATTCGTTTTGAGCAGGATGATGAGTATCTTGCATCACTGGCAGCTGACAGGGAAAAAGAGATGAAGGTTATGGAAGAAGCTGAAGCTCGTTGTATACAAGAACAAGTGACTATGGAAGCTGCTCTTGAAGAAGAAAAGCGAAAAGAGGAAGAATCTCACAAGAAAAACGTGGTTTGGACTAGGCATTTTGTGTTGTTTTGATTGGAATTAGATACTCTTGTAGTTATATGCATATTATAAAGTATGTTTGTCATTGACTTACCAAACAATGTAACACTCTTTAATTTATATTAATGCAATTATTTTCAATTTTTTACTAGTGAATCTTGTGTATGCGTGTGTATATGTATAGCCTTAAATATGCATATTCAACTATAATTGCAAACTAGAAATAGTGCTTCCTAGTTTCTTACTGTGACCAAAAACTTTGGTCACAATTAGTTGTACAATAGTAGTTATATAAACCAATTGCGATGAAGAATATGGTTGTTATTGTAATAAAATGTAGTCGCTATTAGTACATTTTTAACGATCACAATATATGTTTTTGTATAAAGTTATTTGCGATCACTAATTTTTTTTTTGTCGCAAAAATCTTTTAGCAGCAAGACCTGTTGCGACGACTGGCGACCATAGAAAAGTAGTCACTAAAGAATTTTAGCGACCAAATTTTAACTTTTACCGATGATTTTGTCCTTCATTAAAAAGCCTTTTTCTAGTAGTGAAGGAAATGAGATGTAAGGATCAAATCTTCGACCTAAAACACCACTAGATTATTAAATTTTTGACAATTTTTATTAAATCATTTGAAGCATTTCAAATTTAAACTTATAACAAAAAAAAAAAATCAACGTTAAAAAAGGTATCAAATTCGCTAACTATTATTAATTTTTCCATCAAATACGAGTTACTAATTAATAAGAATATATTTTTTTTTTGGCTCTTGTTATGATATATACATTTGCATCTATACGCCAATTCCGTCTAGGCCGGATGGTCTACCATCCAGGCACAAGGATTGGCACCAAATTGAGGTTAGGGGTTAGAATCCTCACTCCCCCAACCTTCTAAAAATATGATTGTTAAAAAAAATAACGTTTGTATTTACAAACGAATTGATTATTTTAATGTATCAATACCTGCAAAATGTATCAATGACTATAATTAATAAATATTAATCTAACGACTTTAATTTCATTAATATAGAAATGTTAAATAAGTATTTTTGTGTATTATTTTTGTTAAATTACTTAGAAATGTTTTGTATAAAAGATCACAATATTTTATAATTTATTATAAATTTGTTTTAATGTCCACATTTTGGTAAAAAATATTTTAATTGGTCGATTGTATGTAATTTTAGCATAATGTGCAATTTAGTTAAAAAAAATAAAGCACGCATGTGATCTAATATGTTTTTTTTTAAAAGTTGTTCATATGTGCATTTTTTGAATCAAATTTGATCAAAGTAAAATTAAGTGGTATTAAAATTATAAATAATTAGTTGTCAATTCACACGTTGCTCGGACTGTGAATAATATATATATATATATATATGAAAATAATAATTATAATTAAAATAAATAGTATAAAATGAATAATAAGGTGAAAATTAAAATAAATAAAAAATAATCTTTAAATTAAATTATTAAATTTAACCAAACACTTAGCTAATCATAAATTATAATAAAATATTATATAAAAATCAATACACTTAGAGACAAATTTAAAATAACTACTGAAAGCAATCATTTTTATAACAATATTGAAGATAACGTGTTATTTGAGCATGTGATGCTACATTATTAGAGAGTTAGAGTTTGAAAAAGAGAAAAAATAAAAAAAAATTGAATTTGAGACTAAAAAAGAAAAAAATATTAAGAAAATCAAATATAATTATAACATTAATATTTTCAAACAGACTAATAAAATTATTGGATGCACACTAATTAGCATTGATTAGCTATACAATTCGATAAGTCTTTGTATACTAACCAGCAGGAAGAGTCAATATCCATTGTCCTACAGTTTTCAAGTACTATAACAACACATTTTGACAAAAATAAAAATAAAAAAATTATTTCAAAATTAACAAAATATATATAATCACAAGAAATAAAAAAATTATTTCAATAGAAAAGAACATACCTTATTTTTGAATATGAATAACAGAAAAATAGAAAAAGACTCGGTTCAAAGATATTGAGTCAAATTGTAGAATTTATGTTAAATAAATAGAAGAGAATGATGTATTTATAGTTGAATAAATGAGAAGATGTTAAATAAATAGAAGAGAAAAATGTATTTATGGTTGAATAGATGAGAGGTGTTTTAAGTGAAATAGAAAATATAATTTTTGGTGGGGTAAGAGAGAAATATTGTAGATGGAATAGAATTATAGTGTTTTAAATTAAATAAAATATTTATATTTTTTAATTATAAAATATGAATTTTTTGAATTCAACACATAAGCGTTTAGAACTGAATACTAAATTACGAGGAGAGGTACGTGTCAAAATTTAGACTGCATGACTTGGAACTCAGCATTTAATATATAAATAGATATAGATATAGATTAATCAAATTATAATATTTTATAAAATTCTAAAAATTATAACGAATTTACAAAAAAAAAAAATTATAACCATTGTAAGCAATAGATTTTTCTAAAACTTTATAAATAGAGGTCATTAACAAATTAGCTATCAAAACTTCTATAATCCTTTTTTTTTTTCATTTTATATATTTGATATTCGGTATTCTATAGGACTCGATTAATTTGGATTTAATCCGAATTAAACCTCGAAGGGTGGTAAAGGTCTTCCTATTAACGTTTCTGCATATGCTAGGGTTTGAACCCGAGACCTAATTTAAGTGACATTAGACTCATCTCTAATGGGTCTATAATCCACACTTTTAATAGTTTGGTCCATGTATTTTTTCATTAAATTAAATCCTGCTCCGCTTTATAATATGAATTAAATTTATTAGACCCAGCAAATAATAATTAAAAAAATATTGGGATAGAAAACAAATTAGAATTATTTGAGACAATTAATTAAATATTTCAAGTAATTTACAATAAAATCATTCCTAATTAAGCTCTTTCCCACAGCTTAAGTCGTGAGATAAAGACTAAACGAAAGGCATGTTAATGCTTAATGCTCATGGCATAACCTGACCAGACAATCACGCAGTTGCAAACTTCACTAATCAAATTCAAAATTAGGGCTAGTATACGCAGTAGTAGTGGCATTTGGTGAACCATTTAATGCAACGAGTGGTAGCATCAGCAAGCCAACTACGAAAGACCAGAGTATATATCTATAGCATGTGCATTTTGCCAAGCTTAACACATTTAACAAGTGGCTTCAGCCTTCAGAAGCCTTATTGGGTCCATTGTTAGGCAACAATCGTTTTCTCGTACACCAAAATGTACATTTTGTACTTGAAGGATTTTCTTACGCCTACTTCATAATATATATCTTTCCAATTCTTGTGCGCATATAATCGTCAATGTCGCAATTTTATTATAGGAATTCAAACCATTAAGTGGAAGTATCTAGGGTGTAAACGAGTTGAGCTAAATTTTGATTAGTTTAGATTTGGTTTGTTTATAATTAAATCGAACATGAGCTGAACCTATTATAGGGCGAACTTAAAAAAGTCTAATTGAGCTAAAAGAGATTTTCAAAAATATAAACTGTAATTTAAATTGTTTTATAAAAAAATTTTAAAAAATTATTTATTAAATAAGTTATCATAAAATAATAATTTTATTATAATAATATGTTTTTAAATTTTTTTGCATTTACTATAAATAAAAATTTATATGTTATATACTTAAAATTCACTCACTAATACATAAAAATTACAAATCACAAGTCAAATTTTGTATAGTTTGAGCTTAACTCATTTATTAAATGATCTTCAATATACAATATCAAATAAACTTTTATTAAGTGTGTGTTTGGTATAAATGAATTTCACAAAACAATTTCAAATTATGTGTGTTTGGTTTAAATGAACATGTTGTAAAATTCATTTGCAATTCCAAAGTTTTAAATTTGTAGAATTGATCATAACTTGGAATTTCCAAATGAATTTCAAACTTTAATTCTATATTTTTAAATGACTAAAATATTATCTCATTATTTTTATTTTCAGAAATATTTTTCTATTTGAAAGGGTATTTTTTGATCAAAATTAAAAATTAAATTGAATTCTAAATTTATACTAAACACAATTTAATAAAACATAAAATTTTCATTTGGAATGAATTTCACAAAATATTCATTTGAACCAAATACATTTCTATTAATAAAAATTCATTTATAGATGAAATTTATTTATAATTTATTTAAAATAAGACAAAATATTTGATGGAATTGAAGCAAACATAATGTAGGCCAAGCAGCTTAACTCGTTCACAACTTTAGAAGTATTCGATTAACATTCAATTAATATATAAATCTACTTAAGTTTAAATATGTAACTCACGTTGAATATATTTTAACAATTTTGATGCATAAAGGAAATCCCGACTTCAAATTTTCCGGCACTATAATTTGTAAATACGTAATTTATTTTTTATTTAGAGACGACTATACAATTAATGTATTTATTTTATGGTGATAGCCTTTTATTTTTCTTTTCATGAGGATGTTTGGTAGAAAATTTGGTCAAGGCATGAAAGTACAAATTAAATTAAAAAGTTGGACCTTTCGGTAGTCCATTGAGCCGTGTAGGATGGGGCATTGTTTTAGCTCTGCAATTTACAGCCACCTACAAGTTTAAGGAGAGAGCCAACCTGGAACTTGTTAAGGGCAAGGTAGACTGAGACCCAACCACACCTAGTTAATAGAAGAGCTTTCATTTATGATGATTTTTGGAGCTTTACGCCATGTACTACCGCAACATTAATTTAGGGATGAGAGTGTGCATGGGATTTGGACCATGCACCATTGCACCCCCAGGAACTCTCAACACCATTTCACCTCTTACGTGCGTTTATCGTTTAAGATTTTATATTATCGTTTAAGATTTTTTCACATAGATTAAAAAATGTATTTAATATATATATATATAATATTATATTATCTTTATAATAATTATTAATTTTATATGAAGTTTCAAAATGAGTAGATATTTATTTATTTAATTCTTCTATATTAAATAAATATAAAATAGAAAAAAAAGTAGTTAATATACATTAGTAACTTAAAACGACAATTATTTAGAAACAAAATTAGACTTCTAAAACGATAATTATTTAAGAACGGAGGGAGTACATGTTTGTTCAATTAAAATGTTGTCGGTAACTTATAGTTGTTACTGATAGTTGATAATTAAGTTAACAGTCGATAATTAACAGTAAATAATCAATAATTAATATATTTTGATCAAAATTTTAAATTAAAAGTTTATATAAGTTACTTACAATCCAGCAATATCCTAATTGAATAAAGCTTTTTATATCACCAATTTTTTTGGTTATGAAATAATCATCCAGTGTATTCTAATTAATTATTGTTCATTAATTAAAGAAAATAAAGATCATACTATAAGGTGGAGCTTCTTCTACCTTTCTTTTTATTTACGTTTTATAATCAATATATCTCATAAAAGTTATGTGTGCTTGCATTGTAGCAGATTTATGGCCAGTCAGTCTATTTTAGATATCAAACCTGCACGTGACTGGTTGGCTATTACTTGTAACAACCCGTATTAACTCCTGCACATGCAACTCTCTTGTATAATTCAATCCATTCTTTATCACCCTCAACTACCATGTTTCTTCCTCCATTAGTTGAGCATACAGAATTTCATAATGATGATTTTTTTTTACTCTTCAATTTACTGTCAAGTGTAGATACATATTAAATAAAGGTGTACAATTTTTTAAAAGCTTTCTGACACCAAAAAAGAAATTTTCAAAATTTTAAAAAATTATTAATACTCAATTGCATATCTAAGTTCATTGGTAGCAATCAACAAGTGAATATCTTGTAATGCATCTTGTAGTGTAAAACATGTCAGAAAAAAAAAATTAACTTTTTCGGGCTTTTCATTAATGTATGAAGCTCTAAAAAGATATAATAGATACCGTTGAAATTTCAGCCCACAATAACGGTTTTTATTCAAACGATATTTTAAATTTAAATTTTAATACAATTTAGTTATTAAAAAATTTTATTATTCTGTCCTAACAAATCAAATAAATCCTAAATGGGGATGATTTTTTTTTAAAAAAAATTAATAGATGAGTAACAACTAAATCAATGAAGATCTCTATAGAGAAATGTAAGAAACAACTTAGCAACATACATATGTATATATGTTGGAAATGACATGCACCTTGTATGATGTGGTGCTATGAATGCTAACATTGCCACTTGAACAACTCTCATTTATTAGCCACTCTCAACTTCCATCTTCCTTCATCATTCAAGAGCTACTACAGTTAAGTCTTGCTCAAGTTCTTATATAAGTGTCAGGTTAAATCACACTCACCATTACACACCGTTGTCATAGCAAAATGGATCTTAGCTTTAACACAGCAATCTTAGCTTTTGCTCTAGCTTTTACATTTCTAAATAGTGGGTATGCACAAGACACTCTTGTTCCTGCCATCATTACATTTGGGGACTCAGTTGTAGATGTTGGCAACAATGACAATCTGCCAACGGTTTTCAAGGCTAATTACCCTCCTTATGGAAGGGATTTCGTTAACCATCAGCCTACAGGGAGATTCTGCAATGGCAAATTAGCCACTGACTTCACTGGTAAGCACCAACTATTAGTCCTATAACTAAGATATATATGCACCCTGAAGCTTATTATAGAATTTTAATAGTGCATTATTTTGTTTCTGGTAGCTGAGACTCTTGGCTTCAAGACCTTCCCACTAGCATATCTTAGCCCAGATGCATCAGGAAATAACCTTCTTATTGGAACTAACTTTGCGTCAGCTGGGTCAGGTTATGATGAAAGAGCTGCCACATTGAATGTAAGATTTTAATTTCATTATATCAAACTCAAAGATCTAATTCGATTAGCCTTGAAATAATAGAATTTTAGTTTCTTTTAACAACCTTTCACTATTTATGGTGCAGCATGCTATTCCATTGTCTCAGCAGTTGCAATACTTCAGGGAATACCAGGGTAAGCTAGCCAAGGTTGCCGGCAGTAGCAAATCAGCATCAATAATCAAGGATGCACTCTACATATTGAGTGCAGGCAGCAATGATTTTATCCAGAATTACTATGCCAATCCCTGGATAAACAAGGTCTATACTGCTGATCAGTATGGCTCATTCCTTCTTAGTTCGTTCTCAAGCTTTGTTAAGGTATGTATCCACTACTGTTTCTTCTCTTAGCTATGCGAAGAGCATGAAAATAGGATTTTAGTTCAAAATTTATACTTGAAATGGAATATAAATTAATGGGTTTTTGAGATCTTTTTGATAAACAGGATTTGTATGGGTTGGGAGCAAGAAGACTTGGAGTAACTTCACTCCCACCATTGGGTTGTGTTCCTGCAGCTCGTACCTTATTTGGATTTCATGAAAGTGGATGTGTTTCCAGGCTAAATACTGATGCCCAGCAATTTAACAAGAAACTCAATTCAGCTGCTGCCAATCTGAAAAAGCAATATCCTGATCTTAGGCTTGTTATCTTTGACATCTTCAAGCCACTCTATGACGTTGTTAAATCCCCGTCAAATTATGGTAACAATACCTTTTATTCCATTTTATTTTATTTTACTTTTAATGGGCTCGTGAAAATAATTTCAATATCACCCAATATTAGTTGATCTGAATTAGTCAGAATCTTTATGGCTGTCAGAGATAATTACCAAATTAAAATAACTTCAACACAAAAGTCTAGTGTCAAGATTAAAAAATTTTATTATTGTTCAAAAATAAATAATTTTACTACAACACAACGGTGAAATTTCTATCACAAATTTAAAAAATTACCAAACTCCAATGAGTTTTCTAGTTTGGTAGAATAGTTCCTATTCGCAATTTCATAATAATATGAGAATTGGATTACGGTATAATAGATAACAAATCTTTCTTAAAATGTTTTCTGTAGGTTTTGTGGAAGCATCAAGAGGATGTTGTGGGACAGGGACAGTAGAGACAACATCATTGTTGTGCAATCCAAAGTCTCCAGGAACATGTTCCAATGCTACCCAGTATGTGTTTTTTGACAGTGTCCATCCATCTGAGGCTGCTAATCAGGTCCTTGCAGATGCATTGATAGTTCAAGGCTTCTCCCTCCTTTGATATATGAGAACTTAATTTGTGTAAAAACATCCCTCAAGTGTGCTATTACCTTTCATTTTCTATTTAAACAAAACTGTTTAAAGAGTGTGTTTTATATAATTTATGTAGCTAAAGAAAGATTGTTGCACTAATAATGAGAAGTTTAATGCAAAAATTTCATGTTATGACTAGCATTTATGCAAGCACAATTGTTTAGAATAGGTTTGAGCCTATGTTCAGTGTCTTCTACTAAGATATAGAAGGAAACACCAAAGATGGTCCAAAAAATATTAAATATGAAATTGTCTAAACATTCACAAAATTCTTTCAAAAAGAAGTCAACAACATTACCAATAATGTTGACTAATAACTGTTGGATCAAATAGCAGGAGTTGTTTCCGCTTAAACAAAATTTTGGGTTCGAATTTTGATGTATGCAATCGCGTTAAATTAGTTGTTATAAGACTTTTGTCACCATATTGAATCAAATTAATTAACATTCAGTAGTTCTGAATGTCGGTGGTTCATAAAAAAAAACAGTCAAGAACATTAAAGAAGTAGTTTACCCTATTCTATTTATACATCAATAACAGTAACACAACCAAACCAAGCATAAGGTATAGGAGAGAAAAGGGAGAAGGGCTAGCCTAAAAACAGAAAATTAATTGAAGTAGAGAATCTAGTGAAAAGTTGGACATATTTAGCACGTTTTTGAGAAATTTCAGAGTTGAGTTAAATTAAAATCTAGCTCAGTTTAAATTTGATACATACATTTAATTTTGTTTTTTTTTTTTAAAAAAAAAAAAAGGAAAACATGAATGTACATTTAAAAAAAAAAGAACAGAAACTTTTAGAGCAACCGAACACAGCGTAAACCAAAAATCAAACTCAAATATTAATTTGGGCATGTCAAGTGAAACATTAAAAAAAAATCATTATTTTATTAAAGCATAAAACAATTAAAAAAATTTTATTTTTAATTTTTTTATATTTGAGCAAATATATATATATATATATATATATATATATATATATATATATATATA
>CATIWM010452360.1:0-53438 GCA_949671775.1 Mallotus repandus
AATAAAAAAATGAAAAGGAAAAGAAAGAAGAAAAAAACTAAAAAATCAACTAAAAAAGCTAAAAAAAGAATAGAAAAATAAAATAAAATAGACACTCTTGAAAATAAAATAAAAAATATGACACATTTAAAAACTAAAAATGATACTCGTATAATTTATACAAAAGATAAAATAAATAACTGTAAATAAAATAAAAAATATGTCTAATTTTATAATTTTCTCTAATTTATATCTTTGAAGAGGGGTAAATTATTGGAATGGTCACTAAATTTTATTCGTGATTTCAATTTGGTTATAAAACTTCAATTTGTGACTTTTAATCACCAAACTTTGATCTTTGTTTCGAATGTAGTCTCTTTTTAAGATTTTAAGCCTTAAAGTTATATAATATTACTATTTTAATCCAAAAGATTATTTCCTTGCAAATAAGTCTATAGGTCCTAAAGATAATAAATCAAATAAAAATATATATTTTTTTTTATTTTCTCCATGTCTTCCATTGTAGAGAGCCTTGTCCATTATTTGTGTTTTTTAACTGGTCTAATACTAATAGTTTGAAAGTATTAGGACAATAATTATTCAACGTAGAACAGAAAGAGATTAGTATTCACTAAAAATATCATAATCAATACTGTAACTGTGTCGAATACAATAAAAAATTGTGTATTATTAATATTATTATTATATTTTTTAAATTATTTGCCTGGTTTAAATAAAAATAATTGCTAGATAAATGGAAAATTGAACAAAGAGTTCAGATTCCAATAATCCATCAGGATTACAACAATTGAATATTTTTTTTAAGAATTTTAATATGAACTGTACAATAATTTTTTTTATTAATAAACAGACATTTAAAATTCAAATTATAAACTAAACTTATAACAAATTATAAATATTTAATTTTTTATAAAATACGGTGATAAATGTTAAATATTCTAGTGACAATAGTTCATTTAATTCTTACCTCCTTTCTTCATGTTAAAAAAAATTCTAAAAATACTATGTTTCGCACAAAAAAAAAAACTTATTAAATTTTAATTTATTATACAATTTGTTTCAAATATTTTAATTTATTGTATTCAACAAAGTCACAGTATATTGATTATGATATTCTTGGTGAATATTAACATTTTTCTGTAACAGTACAATAACTTTCTTTTATTAATAAACAATCATTTAAAATTCAAATGATAAACTAAACTTATAACAAATTATAAATATTTAATTTTTTATAAATACGGTGATAAATATTAAATATTCTAGTGATAATAGTCCATTTAATTATTACTTTCTTTCTCTGTGTTCAAAAAAATTTCTAAAAATACTATGTTTTGCACAAAAAAACATAGTAAATTTTAATTTATTGTACAATTTGTATCAAATATTTTAATTTATTGTATACAACAAAGTTACCGGAGATTGATTATGATATTCTTGGTGAATATTAACTTATTTATGTTCTACGTCGAATAATTTTTATCTTAAAACTCTCAAACTGTTAGTATTAGACCAGTTAAATAAATATAAATAATAGACAAAATTATCTATAATGGAAGGCGTGGAGAAAAAAATATTTTTATTTTATTTATTATTTTTAGAATTTATGAACTTATTTATAAGAAAATAATTTTTTAGACAAAAATAATAATATTAGATAATTTTAAAATTTAAAATTTTAAATAAAAACTATATTTGAAATAAAAATTAAAATTTTGTGACAAAAAAGTTACAGATTAAAATATGAATAAAGTTCAGTAACTATGTACAGATTACCCCTTCGAAGAGAGAGAGAAAAAAAAAGAGAAAGGCCTTGCAATTGCGTAATGGCCCAAAAGCAGCTTATTTGAACCTGTCCCATTAAAAAAAAAGCAAGAAAAAACCCTAGAATCGATCAAAACCCTTACTATAAATTCCCGTCTAAAACCCTCCCTGAGTACGCCTCTTTCACTTTCATAGCTCTCTACCTCTCCAAAACACTTGCAATTCATAGCTCGTTCTCTCTGTCTACATCAATGGAGTTCTGGGGTAACCGTCTTTTCTCCTCCTTAAATTTCACTTTTTGTTTCATGGGTTCATTTCTGTTTCTGCTTTACAGATTTGTATTGTTACTGGGTACTTGTTATTGCCCATGTCTATGTTTTCTTGATTGCTTTGAGCTTCTTTGGTTTGTCACTGTGAGAACCAATTATTGGGTATCTGTGATTTCGTTTTTTCGAGTGTAGTTTTATTATATGTAACTCAATGCTATTCACTTTGTTGTTCCTTTGAGCTGGGAATTTATGTACTTGAAAGTGCTGTTATGTCGGTGTGGATATGTGGTGGTTTAAGGTTTTAAGTTTTGTTTTTAATATTTGGTTCCTTATGGCATAAAGATGGATTCATAGCTTTTGGGTTTGGTTTGCAAAAGTACTATTGTCTTGTTACTGTTAATTTGATGTTTTATATTTCTTTTCATTTTACTAGGTGTTGAAATTAAGGCTGGAGAGTCTCTTAAAGTGAAACCAGATGATGATAGTGTCATCCATCTTTCTCAGGTTAAGATTAATTTTGTTTTACTTGTTAAGTTGAAGTACAATTTTGTTTCAGCAACAAAATCTACATCTTGGTGCTAAATGTGTTGTGTTTTTATTGGGTTATCCAGGCAGCTATTGGCGAGTCAAAGAAAGAAAAAGCTGAATCAGTGCCTCTTTATGTGAAAGTTGACAACAAGAAGATTTTATTGGGAACTCTTTCGCATGAACATTTCCCTCAAATCTCTTACGATATAGTCTTTGAAAAAGAGGTTGAGCTATCTCACAACTGGAAAAATGGAAGTGTCTACCTGAGTGGCTATCAAACTCAGATTCCAGAGGAAGAAGAGGATGAATATCCTTTGCATTTTTTAGTTTTCCACTTTTATAGCTTGTACTGCTTATTTTGTGGTCTTCTCATGGAGATAAATGCTTGTGTTGGAAAGTTGTTTTATTTGCTTTTCAGTGTCTTTTGGTTTTCCACCACTCTGTATATTAGCTCGGCTTTTTTGAACTGTAAAATTTTATTTTTTATTTTTCATTTGAACTAGATGTCTGAAGTCCTGATGTTATTATTAATATCTCAAAAAGACTGATCTAATTGACAACATGAATTCATAGCTTCACGAAATAAATTGGCACCATGTGTTATTTCCTTGACTGCTTGCTGTCTTTTTTGCGGACCACTATGTTTTCTGGTGAGTGTCATATCTAACACTGCTTGTGGTTCCCATTTTGAACTTTGCTCTTTAAAATTTGCTGAGCCATTTGGTTTATGCAGATGAGGATTCAGAAGATGAAGAGCCACTCCCAGTAGTTAATGCTGACAATGGTATTCCATTTCTTTGTGCTGAGGTTTAGACAGTGCTGATTGGATATTTCTGCAATTCTGTTTTTAATTGATAAACTGTTTTCAGGAGGAGTTCAGCTAGCTGCAACTACAAAGCCTGCAGCAACTACAAAGCCTGCAGCCAAGTCTGATGCTGTGAAGCCTGAGCCTTCTACTAAACAAAAAGCTAAGGTTGTACCACCAAGCAAAGCTGAGGAAGAATCTGACGATGAGGATGAATCTGATGATGACGATGATGATGAAGATGAATCTGATGACGAGGATGGGTCTGAAGAGGTATGTTATTTCCATAGCTATAATAGATGATTTATTACCTGAACTTTTCTTATTGTTATATAAAAAGGGAGAAAAATACAGGAAATGTTTTCGAGTTTCCTATATGAGAATGTGCTAGAGTTTCGTAACTGAGGTGACAGTAACTGGAGTTATTTTTCTTGATTTAAGGAGATTGATTGGAACCAATTTGTTAGGCTTGTCGTAAAATTGGTGGTATTTGAATTAGGTTCCTTATGATTGTCTATTGTTACCAAAATTTTTCTTTTTGTATCTGTAAATGGAGATTTGCATGTTCATATTAAATTTGATAAAAAGTTCATGTTTAGTTTGTTTTGGCTGTCACCTAAAATGTAATTGTTTTTTAATTTAATGGCTTAGGATAGCTTCTTATAGTGGTGTTCTTTTGCTTTTTGATGTGTTTTACTTATTATTTTCCCTCTACCATGCACCGGGCACTGCCGTAAAAATGGTCTTCTGAGAGATTGTTACTTTGTTGTTCTTCAGGGAATGTCTGTTGATGAAGGTTCAGATGATGAAGATTCGGATGATTCTGAAAGTGAAGATGAGGAGACTCCAAAAAAGGTATCAATTTTATATGGTTGCTGTGATATGTAGAATTGTAGTGGTTAATTGTTTGCTTGATGTAATTGATTTATGTTACATTCTAAAGGCTGAAAAAGGCAAGAAGAGGCAAAATGACTCTGCTATAAAGACACCAGTGCCCTCAAAGAAGGCAAAAGCAGTTACTCCTCAAAAGACAGGTATCTTATTTAGTGTTTTTTTTTTTGGTTATTTGAACCATGTAGTAAATTCTTGATGTACAGTTAAATTTGACCTTTGGTTTACTCATTCTTGTTTTGTTGGGTTGAATGATTGTCCAATGTATGTACTTGTTTGTAACTGGGTACTTTTCTTGTGTTCTCGTCTCATTATGTTATGTGGTCCTTGACTTTTATTTGTTCTCTGATGTTTACTTTTGTTTCTGTCTTCCAGATGGTAAGAAGGGTGGGCATACTGCAACTCCCCATCCGGCCAAGGGTGGAAAAGCTTCTGCAAATGGCAACACTTCTAAAGCCCAGACCCCAAAGTCAGGCGGCAAGTTTTCTTGCAACTCCTGTGACAGGTAAGAGTGTTGTTATGAGTTCTAAGAAGTTATTCTATATGCCTCTTAAAAAGGAGCAGCAGAGTATCCCTAACTGGTTGTTGCCCCATGGACAGGTCATTTGGTTCAGATGCTGCTCTGCAATCTCACTCAAAAGCAAAACATAGCAGCAAGTGAATTAACTTAAATTTTTGATGTGGATTCTCGGGAGGGGACTATGTTACAAGATTTTGTTAGGTGCATAGGAAATGAGAAATTTCTGTTATCTAGTGGAAGTGTCAAGTAATTCCTATTGATATGTTGAGATTACATAACATTTTCAAAACCCTGATTTCGGTTGCTATTTTGGTATGATCAGTTTATATAAGCTGTGATATTGTTATTCCTTTCTATATTTAGTAAATTTTTATTTGCACCAGTTTCTTAGGTAGTGTTGTTTCATATGTTATATTAACTTGGTTACATCATAGAGTGCAACAATATGCCTGCCTTGCTTTGGCCTGATGGCCGAAGTCCTTATGGATATTGCAGAGGGATTCGGTATTGAGTACCTCTGGCCCTATCACCTCTTCTCCCCTCCTCCAAAATTTGTATTTGGTGAAAAAAAAAAAAAACTCATTAATATGGTATGGCTTTGGATTTCTCCCATTAGCTTATTTGGTAGCTTTGAGAACTTAGATTCAACAATTTGAATCAAATAATTTAACATTTGGTTGTGGTCTTTGCTGCTTGATATAATTTTTTGTTCAAAAAAAATTTCGGGCAGCAATTTATGAAGAACTTTACTAATATTGAAATTTTGAGCAAGCTAGCTATATCAATGCACATACATCAGAACTCTAAAATTTAACATGTTTCAATGAGAAATTTTAATTAGTGTAGTATTGCCAGCTTTTTTCGTTTTTCCCAGTTTGGAATAACCATTCTGTTAGTTTCCAGGTACCTAGACATGAAAAAACTGTACTTAGTAGTCTAGTTTTTCCATGTCTACAAAAGACTACCCTTGAAGTAGTCCCAAAAAGCTCCTGGTTCCAAAGGTTTGCATACCTTTTTTTGTTCTCATTTTGGTCCTCTTGTTGGCCTAGTGCCTCCCTTTGTCCTCTTTGAGGCGTTTGATCTAGTAATGAAGTTCTATTTTCCTTGACCAAAAAAAAAAAAAAAAAAAAACAGAAATTTTTACTGATATGCATGTTTAGATGTCATTTCTCGTATCATTTTGTTTCTTATTCTGCCAGGGCCAACATATATACCTTAGAATTTCCTTTCATCAATTCATTTCAATTAGTAGTGTGATGTGATATAACTATGCATGCAACTACTGTATAAAATTTACAGAAATGGTGTAGTGACTGAAAAACAAACCACAAAGCTGCAAAGTCATAACTAAATTTCATATAACAATATAATAAAATATCTTTGCAACACCCCTTGTCATTTATCAAATTACATATTCCATACTACGAAGAGAGTAAAATTTTTGAAATCGAACGTCTTGAAACTTGAAACAATTCATGGGAATTATCTATGATAAATGCTGAATCTACCCTACAACTACTGTTATATCGTCATATTTACCTGCACTGATATCCAATCCAGCTTCACTCACAGCAGCTTTTGCGAAGGGAGATTCATAAGTCATATCAAGAGAATTCAAGTGAGCAGCTTCTGCTATGCTTTTCGCCAATTGCTCAGGATCTTGTTTCCCATCAGCTTGATTCAGCATCTCCGCAATCTCAGATGGGAAAACATTATCTAGCTGCCCATCAGTTGCAGCAACCACAATATCTCCACTCTCAACGCTAGCTTCACCCTCAATAGCTGAACTTACATCATCACTTTCGCAGCCGTTTCCCAACATATAGGGCTTGTTCAAACCATGCTGTTTCGCCTATGATTGATATGCAACTTGTTTGTTCCTGAATACAATAAATCCACTATCTCCAACATTCGCATAACGCAATCGATTCCCATTGAGTGCAATAATGCAAGCAGTGGATGCTCCTCTTGCTTTGGTGTTTTTGAATGCTTCTTGAAGTACCCTTTTAGGATCTACATCTCCACCTTCAGGTTGTTGATTCAGAGCAACAGCAGAATTCACCATGAGTTCTCTGGCGAATTTGTCAGGATCAAAACCCTCTTCAGACAAACCACCAACACCATTGATTCTTTTGTCAGGACATATGAAGCGTGCATCTTCACCTTGAGGATTTTTTTCATTGTCTTTTGGGATATAAGAAGATGCTAAAATCATGGTGAGCCTGGAACAGTTTTCAACAACAACCTCCTCTATCTAATCAGCCATCTTGAGAGTGCAAGGTTTTGAGAATTTAAGGAAGAGACTTGGGAAGAAGGGCATATATATATATATAGGAATCAGGAAAATCCTTTTCAGATGGGTATTTGGATTAGAACAAAAATCAGTCCGATCTGATTGGGGAATCCAAGTCCAACCCCAATAGGAAAAGAAAAGAAAAACTCCAATTTTTCAATGTCAAACTGAATATTTACTCGAATCAGTACCAGAATTGAAGAACCAACCACTATGATAGCAGTGCTTATTAGTTATTATAATACCAATTATATGGAAATAAATTGGGCCATACATTAAATGTTAAATTATATTCAATGCATATCAAAACCCGTTTTCATTTAAATAGAGTCTACTCATATATATACAGTCATATTAAATTAAATTTTAATAAATTTTAAATATCAGTAATTTAAAAATTATGTTCCATCAAAAGCTTTAAAATTGATTTATTGTGGTAATTAATTCTTGTTGTTATTACGATCTCTTGTGTAATGTTTGCATAGGCTTCATGCTCTTGAGATAAGTTAAAGTAAATCAGAGCGTGGTATTTTTTTTTATGAACAATTATATATATTTTTTAACAATTAGTAGAGTTGGTTAATTCCTAGTACCCAAGGAGAAGAGAGGGGATAGGAGGTGTACACCTTTTATCACTTTAACAACTCGGGAGGACATAATTATATATCAATTAAAGAAAATATAATTTTTTATAAGTTTAACAAGTCTAAAAACTAGATACATAAATGACAAATTACTTAAAGAAAAACAATAGCAAAAAATCTACAGTCACAAATAATAAAAAAAATATTTTCCAAGATAGGAGAATTCTAAGTAAAATTACATTGAAAAAAAAAAAGAAAGAAAAAAAGAAAAAGCCATGCAAAGTTAATAGTAGTCTTCAAGAAATTGCAGCATATTACTGTCACTAGCTTCTTGAATTGCTCTTTTTTGTCTATAGGAGCAGCCAAATTCTGAACTTTCAATTCCACCCCAAAAGTGGCTATAATTGTCAAAAAATGCTCTTTTCTCAGGATCAAATCCAAAGTTATCAGAATTCCAGAAATTCGGCAAGTACCACACCACCAAATCTTGATTATTATTGTATATATATGAGAAATAGCCTCCTCCAATGAGACAAAGAGGTCCTATAGAAAGTGAAAAGTTCTTGATAAATATCATCTTCCCTTTCATAAATTCCTTGAGGAAAGGAAAATTTACCCTAAAATCAATATTTTTCCAGAAAAAGCCTTCGAATTCAGGACAAACTTGCCAGAAACCTGCTTCAATAGACATCCTGGAAATAGAACAGTACTGCGACTCCACTAAAGAATATGCCTGAGAGAGATAGTTCAAGAATTGATTAACATCTCCTTCGCAATATCGAAACAGAAGCTCAGTAGATACAACTAGATACTTCCCTTTGATGAAACCTATTCTGTTCACGTAAAGAAAATCTATAACTCTAGGAAACCAATCCTTGCACTCTTCAAGAATTCCTTTAGGCATCTCTAATAGCTTCCTGACTACTGGACCTGCTGTGAAAGTTTGTTTTCTAGTTTCATTCTCGGTCACGAGTTTCCATGATCTTTCTTGAAGATTTTGATTATTTGCGATCAATTCTTCTAATGAATTGAATTTTCTGTCTAATTTTTCTATATATTTGTTGAAGAAATCGTCATATATGGCTAAATAATGCCGGGTGCACTCGATGGACGCACAGAAACATGGACAATGCTCCAGGAGGTGTAGGAATTCTTGACTTTCTTTTTCAGTAAGTTCATGAGATGGGTAGCCATGATAAATGTAGCATGCGAAGCAATGCAAGAGATCAGGTACAAGTACATATTTTCCCGAAGAAGTTGGAGATTGTAGCTTGCTATCAGAACGCATGTCCGAGATAAAGCTTTCCATCAAGCTTGAATAAATGTCAGAATGTGACTGATTTTATTCTGCTTTTGTTGAGTGTCGCAGTATTTTTGTGAATGTAAAATTATTCAACATCAGAGCGTATATATATATGTATAGATATACACCTCCTAATCCTGATTTGAAACAGATTTAGCTGAATCCTGATTGGAAACGGATTTAGCTCCGCTATTTTTAGACATTATGCTAATGATTCCAGTTATGCCGAGGCAAAATCAACAGGGCATATGCCCTAGTTTAAACAGAGAATAATGTAATTGAATCATGATGATAGCAGTGGCTTTTCTTGAAGCTTGATTGATCCTTGGACTTTTGAGTATAATGATGGTAGTTTTAAGGAAACACATATCTACACTGAAATCTAGCAAGAAGCAGATTAATGGACTTAAACCATGGCATTGCATGCACAGCTTTTTGCATAAGAGTCATTGGTCAAGATGTGCAAACCCTTGATTCTATTTTCTTGGCAAGAATAAAAATAATTTATCTTATTACACTGAAACCTGACACCTGTGCGTTCAAATTTTCACCAGGTCAAATTTTTTTAAATCAAAGCGAAACTATAAAATATGAATAAAAATTAATCCCGATATGTGGTTGAAAAAAAAGAATTACCAAGTAATTAACTTCTTTAATAAATAACATTGGGAGCACTTGCAGAACACAATTCCAGAACTTCACCACCTTCCAATATTGTACATGGAAGCTCATAAAACTTCATATAAACCTTGCAAAAGAATGATCCCCACAAAATTCATCACTAGTAAAAGTGAAAGTGGCATATTATAGGTTCCATGATAATATATAGGCAATAAAGAGCACTTGCTTTCACACTCACACTTCATTCTTTGAAGAACTTGTAGAAATTGAAAATGATCTAGAGGGTATGCACCATTGGCACTCCTCACATGAGCACAAATTAAACCGATTTATGAAAAAAAGTTATTTTCAAAAGCCTATTGATCAAAATGCATTTTTTTATCTAATTTTTTAAAATTTTTATTATTATAATCTAATTTCAGCTGTTCATTACAATTATAATCAATATGTTTCAATTCATTTTTTGTTTTACAGACTTAAAAAATGGAAGAGAAACACGTAATGATAGATATAAAAACAGAGAACAAGCGGTCGTATCAGCTGGTTTGCCCGAGAGGTTAAGGGGGAAGACTTAAGATCTTCTGTGCAGAAGCACGCGTGGGTTCGAACCCCACAGCCAGCAATTAAATATTTTTTATTTTGTTTTTGTTGTTAATTTTCATTGTATTATTATTAGGTACAAATCTATCTAACTGTAATAATTTTTTGGCACAAAAATAACTATTTTTACTTATCATTGTTCATTGTGTTCGTACCTTAAAGATAATCACACACTAAAAATTATTAGTGTCAAACTACAAGGAAGACAAAAACATGCTAAAAAAATAATCACATGCCAAAAAGAAAAATGACAACCACATACTTAAAAGAAATGTATAGAAACATATATGGATCATCAACCAACTCAAAACCAACTTCAATAATAGTAAATTGCTCGGCAGAAGGCTTTGACATGATCAGTGCCTCGGCCCCTTAAATTTGACAATCTCATACAAAAAATGTGTAGAAACATATAAAAATACATTCACATACTAAGAATTAAATGTAAGGCAAAAGTGGTAAAAGGTTAAGTCTGCGTCTGCCAGGAGTCGAACCCGGGTCTATTGCTTGGAAGGCAATTATCCTAACCGTTGGACTACAAACGCCAGTTGTTTGAATGAATTTGTTTTCCCTAGATATACAGAAAGGAAAGTTGCTTGACAGACAAAATCTCAATGTTACTAATTTTTTGAGTGCTCATGTCCTGTATTGGGTAGGCCACAAGTCTAAAATTTGCCGGCCAACTTTTGCCATTCAAAATCATTTTCCAAACCTGAAAGGCTTAAGGCATTACGAATTGGGCCTTATGGAGACAGCTTTGCACCTTCCCAATCCCAGCAAACAGGTTTGAGTCTCCAACTTAAGCACTTGGTTTTTAACCTAAGCCATTTCTTATTCATGTGGAAACCATGAACCCACCTTTAGGCCGGTTTAACAAGACCTTCGGTTTCCTTTGGAGTCCAAATACGTGAAAAGTTGGGTGTTGGGTCCATTAATTAACATGAGTCGTAATTTTTTTTTTTAAACAAGATTTAGATGGCTAAATTTTATAGTTGGGAACGGGAGAGTAAGGAATAGGAAATCGAACCTTATACTTAATTAAATACTTTGATCCTATTCGTTCTAAGCGAATTAGACAACATGACTCTTAAATAGTTGAAACTTTATGAATCTGTCACTTACAACAGTAAAGAAAAATCATAGCTAAGAGTAATTTAACTGTGCAAAATGAGATGGACACAAAGAAGGGGAACAAGAAAAAAGCCTAACGTGTAGTGACTAGAGAATATAACGAAAAGATGCTCAATAACATCACAAAGAAGAAGAAGTTAGACCCCATTGTGGCAGGAAAATGGGACCGAAGAGTTCCTAAACAATGGGGCAGCATGAATAGGAGCCAACACAATGAATCAATGTCAGAAATTGATGAGTCACATTATTAATATTATTGGTGCAATTGGGTATTGGTGCATGAAGACAGTACTAGTGCCAAACTGCCACAAACACAAAGACATCAAGATGGAGATGACACCTCAACTAACCAATTCATAATCTATATATTTATCAAGCAAATAATATATAAATTCATCTTTTATAATCCTACTAGATTTAAATCGATTAATTAAAATTTAATAAATTTTAAATACTAATAATTTAAATAAAAAATAAATAAATGAATTATGAATATATTTTACACTATTGATTTAAAGAATCTACATTCTAAGTTATTATGCTTTCCTTCCCACAATAAAAAAGAAAAAGGAAGAGAAAAGTGTTTGTTGAGGTGAGTTGATTCAAACGGTTCAAGCTGAAACACACATAAAGTAAGATATGATTATAAAAACATATCATAAACTTGTACATTAAATTGGAATTTAGACAAAGCATGTCCTAATTTTCTGCTAAAAGCACAATTAATTATAGATTTTGTTAAGGAAACTTGTTACATTGGTGAAAAAGGATAGGATGATGTGCATCATATACTAATTTGCATGTGCAGTGGCAGAATTTTCGGTGTCGGCTGTGATAAAAGTGGACCAGAACTGGACATGCAAAAATGCAGTTTGAAATTTAATTTTTAATGACATGTGTTCTTGTAAGTTGTTGAGAAACCCCACATCACATGAGATTTCTGACCATTGTCAGTTTCTTCCATACTTTTCCTAAACTTTTATCCCCACATTAACTTGGGTTAATTGTTTGTTATACTGCCAGTAGTGTAGTGGGTACTCCATTGGGTACTATACTAGCATAATACACATATGATATGAACTTCAATGCTATATATTCTTAAAATATCTTTCAAAAAAAATCTATACATAATAATTATAGATTAGTCTTTACTTATTCATCCGATTGTATTCATTAATTAAATTTGTAAGATATAACATATGCATTATTTTTTTTTAAATTATCGATATTCAAAATTTATTAGACTCTTACTAATTTGATTAAATCTGAACATGATCACAATAACAGTAAAAATCTCTTAATAACTTATTTAAGATGATTGTATATATTATAATGCAAATTCAAAATCTAATTTAAGTAAAAATAATTTTATATCAGTTAATTTTAAGAAATATTGATAATATATGTATCATTTTTTATGTTAAATGTAAAATAATTAGAATATGCGGAGATATAGTACCCAAATGTAGTATCAAAAAGCATAATATACAACCACCAATTGATAGGGGTTATTCTTATTTAAATGAAGTCTTAGATTATAGTATTGATATATGTAGCTATGTTAAATTAATTGTTGAGAGACTTTTACCTGTCTTCATAGTCCTATCTTAATCGAATCAAATTAATTGAAATTTAGTAGGCTCTAAATACTAGTATTCCACACAAGAAAAAGAGCATAATACACATATAAAACTTGCATGCAAGACGACAAGACAGTCCATAAAAAATCATTCATGACCAGGTAATTTCATTGCAACAAAGAAAAGAATCATAGCATGTGCTTTCGTTTTGGATATGCCTTTCAAGGCCATAAATCATCAATCCAAATGACTATATATATACAGCCTCAATGTTGTCTTTTCTGCAGAAAGACTCATCTCAATACGAACTTTAAAATTCACCTACTGCTGCTACTGAACTGGGTTCCATATTTCACCTTTTGTTAAAGTCATTATGCAATCACTTCACTTGTTACTTTTAGGGGCCTTTTCATTATAACCATACAAATTTAAAGTGCCATTTTCTATTTTATCTTTGAAAAAGGCGATTAGGGTCCTTACAAAGGGCTTTGTTTTGTGTTTGAAGAGTGCCAACACAAGTGCAGTCTCTGTTCGTCTGGATCATGTATAGGATTCTTTCCCACAATAATTGAAAAAAAAGATATACATTAAATTCATTGCAACCCAATAAAGTGTGAACTACTCATCGGAATAGTTAAGGGAATATAAAGAAAAAAACAAAGTTAGTTGCCTCATTTATAATGTTGCCTTCTCTTTGTACATAATTTTCCTTTATTTTAACTTATATATCTGGTAGTTACAAGAGTTTTGATTAATTCAAATTGAATAAAGTTTCCTTATAAATAATATAAAAAATTTTCAGTATTTATTTCTTCATACGTAAAGTTCAAGCTCAAGATTTTATTTAAAAGAATTTAAACTTTTAATTATTAAGACTAACAAAGCTCAAATTGATTTAATACTTGGGTACAATAATCCTTAGTGGATTGTTATGCAACATTAAAGACCGTCTAAATTTGTTGATTTTGAATTAATTTTGCTTACTCTACATCAGAGAAGGAAATGGAATGAATCATCAAACTATATGCTAGAGTAGAGGATGCAAATTAAATTCTTTTCCAAAAAGCAAATGAGTGGTTGGCAAATGGATACAAGTCCTACTCATATCAAGATCTTGAAGGCACAAAGATTTTGGAGATATTCAATAATTTTCAGAATGTAGGTTCTATATAGTCCAGCTGGAGCATGGGATGGGTTGCTAGAGAACATAAATGGCCATGCACATAGTTGTTCTAATTAATGGTCTATTATTTATTTACTTTTCTTCCACCATGTCTTCATTTTTTTTATTTGAGAGTTCTAAGAATTTCAATTAATTCGAATTGAACCTAGTAAACTCAGTAAAAAAAAAGTAAAACTCTTTTAACATCTGTCTTTACATATATAAATTTCAAATTTCAAATTGATTTAGAAGTAAAAGAGAAAAAGCTGGTGTAGTTAGTTGTACAACAGTAATGTATCTTGTATGTTATAATTATTTCTTTCTTTTTAGCAAGTTTCTTCTGTGAATTGCATGTGGCTTAACAGGCAAATAAAAAACAATTGAGATAATGTACAACAATTGGTGTTAGTAGCACATTGTTTTCTGCCATTTTCCTATAGCAAGTTCAAGCCTATCAGAACAAGTTGCTTTGGAAGTTTCCAAAATCTCTGACTTCACACCAAAAAAAAAGAACTAATATATTTTTCAGGGTCTAATTACTGTCATTAATCCCCAAAAAATATAAAAATATAAATAAAAGAAACATTGTTTACCTTCCCAAAGCTCAAGCAATAATTAGTTTATTTATAAACTAAATGCTTCTTGCTCTTTGATTAAAGTGCAAAAAGAGTAAGCATAGATGATTGACACTTCTGCTTGAAGAAACCAACATAGAGCATCTTTTGAGTCTGATTTTAAAAGTTGATTCCTTAAGACAAGGATTTACCCTTTGTAATGCCAAAAGTGTACCACAAGGTGCCATAAAATATAGCTGCAAGATCTGAGTCCAGAGATTGGATTTTCTTTTTTAATGGCATGATTCATGTCACAGGCTAAAAATGATTGGGACAAGGCATGAAAAGTGATCATAATTAAGGGTGTTTTGCTATGTCTAAAATTGTAAAGAATGTGCAAAACAAAGATTAGGAATTATGATGAAGTGTGCTTGGCTTACAAGATTGGTTAACTTTCAATTATTACAAGAAAAAACATATAATGCTAAATGATTGAAGCCTTTGGTGCTATATTTAATTTTAAATTTGGCATTACTAGATTTTTCATAAATGAAATGCATATTGAAACTATAAAGATAATACAGTAAGTCACGTGCGCTTTCAAAAGATTTGTAATTGTACGATATCAGAATTGATTTGAACAAAAATTTAAAGTACAATTCAGGGAAAAGAAGCATAAGAAAGGTAGAAATGTAAACTAACTTTGATTACAAAATACACCATTTCATTTTCACCAGCTTGTTCAGCTGAAACTATGAGAAACTAACAATTCAAGACCCCAAAAAAGAAAAAAAAAATTCTCACAATTACAAGCAATCTATTTAAATGAAATCTCATTATTGTTTGCCTTAAAGCACATGCTGCTGTTTCTGCTGACTTCTTTGTCCTTGACTATGACATTCATGCAAAAATAACAGCTTTTGTTATCTTCTAGTGTTCTTTTTTTTTTTTCTAATTTCACTAGACTGATTCACAATTTAATTTCCTGAATATGACTGGCTTTTTTCTTGCCAAGCACATTGAGTGACCCTTTTTTTTTTTTTTCTTAAATGAGTTGAAATGGTAGGAACTGCAAGCCATTGTTGCTGATATATCCCCACTTATATATATTGTGTTGTAGATGTGAAAAAAAAAAAATTAAACACAACATGATGATGATCGAAAAACACGAAAAGGGCTGCTCGGATTTTGCCATATATCACTCCTGCTGCCACTGCTGCTTCTGTGACTAAATGATCGTGCCAACATAGCCGATTCCAGTGATGAAGAAGGTGATTGTTTGGAGGAAAAGGTATACAAAATAGTTGTTCTTGCCATGAACAAAATCATAGCATCCACACAAGAAAAGGAATGCTGCAAATCCAAGCTCCAATGTGTTGAGCCTGTTAAAAAACAGCAACAAGAACAACGTTTGTAGGTCAAAAAGAATCTAAAAACATTTAATTATAATATATATCTAATATCTTATGTATGAAATTTGAAATTTGGTAGGTCAGGATTGTCTGCTTGCAACTAAAACCTGAAACAAATCTGCATAAACAGAACAGCTACCTTCTCTACTATAACGTTAAATACCATATAAAAAAATACAAAGATTCTCAACTACTATCATTAAAAAATCCAAAATTTTGAGTTAAAAAATAGTGGGATTTGGTTATATAGACAAATGCTGCTTTTATGATATATGGATTTAGTGTTTTGTTCATTTGCTCAACTATTCTGAAAGCTGACATAACTCTCTTGACTGTTCACCAAATGCTAGTTCATAATATCGTCAGCAAATAAGACAACCACCCTTAAACGTTAACATTCAGACAAGCTCGCAATTATGTGCAACTGATTATAAAAATGTGTGACAGGTAACAAGAAAAAAATGTTCTGTTCTGATAAAAAATTATTGTTCAAGAATGTTTACCGGTCGGTGAATGTAAATCGCGGTCTTTTAAACAGTTTAATCCCCATTTTCTTAGCTTCAGCATTTTTCTGAAGTGTGTTTCCAATTTTTTGAGTAACTACCCACTCATTAGCTCTTCCTGCTTCTAGTAGACCGATGAGTGTCGCCTTTGTTCGATGCAACGACATCACATTTTCGAACAGAATCCAATAGAACAGTAAGTGAATTGACCTGCATTTTTCAAGAACATGTTACTTAGTACATTTTTTTTCTTTTTTTTTGATCTGCGTATGAAATAAAAATGATTGTAAAAAATGTCGGTACCTTGGCGTTCCTACTGAATTCAGAATGGTGATGACAGAAGGAATGTACACAGCTCCCCAAATCGGAACTTTAACTTCAGGAACTAAAATGGTCAGTGGAAGAACAACACAGTAGAACCAGAAAGTGACCATATGAGCAATGATTTTTCGGACGAAGAAGAAGCTGTAGATCACATATACTTTCTTCCAGAATCTAACTTTCTGAAAAGTTTCAAATTAATTAACTATAATCAGAAACCTGGAACTGCAGTGAGAAACTAAGTAACAAATAGTTGAAAATGAACTAACCTTGTTTCTAACAATTTCCATCACCATTTTCCTGAAAAGATTAGCAGGACCACAGGACCACCTGTGCTGCTGGAACCTGAAGGCCTTGAAAGTACTAGGCAGTTCACTTTTCACCTACCAAGAGGACAAATAATAACATTAACAAACCCTGTAATCTTGTAATTAATTAAAAAAAAAACAACTAAGTCAACTTCAGGCTATAAAGTTACTCAGTTCGAACCCGATTAATGCCAAGTTAATAAAAGACATTGATAATAAAATGTCAAAATTAATTTAAATACCTGAAGGTCACCAAGGTATAAAAATTTCCAGCCTCTGAGACTAGCTCGGACAGCAAGATCCATATCTTCTACAGTAGTTCTGTCCTTCCATCCACCAGCCTCATTAATAGCACCAATTCTCCATACCCCAGCAGTCCCTATATTACATTTCATTTTCTTATTAATATACCACAGAGTAAGTACTAAGGCCAACACATGCCATCTTAAAGGTTACATTGACAAGAATATGCAACAACATGCTTGTCGATGCGGTGCATATATGAATTCCACCCAGTTCGTAAATTAATCAGAACTTTTATGATTACCGAAAATAAAATATGCACATGCTTGTTGATAACGTACATATATAAATCTCCAAATTAACAATATGCAATTAAGATCATGAATAGTCCAAATGTTTGTTTTTAGCAAACATTTTTTGACAGGTTGTTAATAGTCTTCTTCAATCAGAATTGACATCAATAACTTCAAACTCTTTTACCTTCATTACTATTTCAAGATTGGTACTGAAAGTCTTTTTCAGAGTACTACTGATTTTTTTTGTTTTTTTAAAAATAAGCACTGATGAAATAAACACCCAATTGGGAATTAAAATATTTTTATCATATGGTTGAAAAAATCAACATCATTTTCAAACAAGAATTTTTCTTGTTAATTACCAATGTCAACTACATTATACATTTGCATACTCAGCCAATTTTCTTTCAGAAAATGTCATACATCAATTTCTCGTCACTCTCATATGGTGATTAGCTAGTGTAGTGATTTACTTAGTGGGTGGACTTCCATATAAGCATCAATAATGTGTATATATATAGTTAAGAAATGCAAATTACACTACCTTAGATGATACTTAAAAAAAAAGATTTATGAGAAAAAATTGGAAGTTTTTTAGAGAATTTGATCCTGTTTTTACCATTGAAACCAAAGAATGCATGAGTTGCTGATCCAACTTCTTGCTCAACTGTGAAATGATAATCCAAAGACATTTCTTGCATTCTTGTCAGCAAGCATTCTTCAGCATTCACTGCATAACATTACAACATATCATTTCAATAATATTAAGAAAAAAATATAACAAAATTAGAATTAACACGTGTCAGTTGATAATTAGACGATAATCAAAATAATTAAACTACATTAAGCCAGATTTAATACATTGAATTCTCTTAATATAATATAGTAATTAAATTCACTAATGTGATCAGTTGAAGATTGTGTTACACATGAACCGTGTACTTTTGTTCTCATGTGACTCAAATGGGATTTTGCCACGTCTTCTCTCTATTTATCCAATGCCTTTTAAATAATTAATTTTTATTTTGTTTTTTTTAATGTGGTACTAATAAAAATATATGAAAATTACAAAAAAATACCAAAGTGTCGGCAATTGGACAGATGGACCTACCTCAGGGCTTCTCTACTAAAAAAAAGAGCAGCAAACAGCACGTGACCAAGAAGTGGAGTTGCTGCAGTGCTGCCGCTAGAAGAAGAGGAATATGGCTCGAAATTACAGCATTACCCTCAAACTTTTTACCTTTTCAAATTAACCACTGGAGGAAAGTTGTGTTGGGCATATATGCAAGAGAAATTAGGAGGCCCTTTTTATGTTTTCTTTCACTAAAGTGGCAAAATGACCATGACCTTTGATGGTTGAAAAGCCAAAAGATTACGGAATTCAGTCATTTTTCAAATTATTAATTGGACTTTTTTATTTTTAATTAAGAAGGGAATAAGAATAATAAAAGGTATTAATTAAGGAGATTTATGCTAATTAAGGAAGGAAATGGTATTAATATGTAATTAATTGAAACTTTGGTAGGGGTGAAAATTGGATATGTTTGAGGATTAGGAAAGAAGCATAATTTCTTTTGTCAACCAAAAGTATTTTAGGGGAGTTGCTATAGTAGGCTTTGTTGTGCTTGTGTGTGCATATTTTGCATTGAGGATGTGGGTCCTAGGACCCGTGATGTACGGTTAATAGATCACCAAATGTCAAAATCAAGGTGGCCAAGTGAGTCAGGGCAAAAGTGTCCATTAACCCCGTGATTGGAGGGTTCCTATTGGACCCCACATTAGCCCCCATGCCATGCAACACTTGTAATAGTAGTCTACTACTTCTCCTACTGCTAACCCCAATGCCCCCTAAAAGAATTTCACAAAAAGCACCAACCTACACCTAGACCACCGACACTCCTTAAAAATTCTTACTCACCATCGTTAATCAACAATTCCACCCATTTTATACTTTATTTTTTTTATTTCATTATTCAGAATTTATTAAATTATAATTAATTCAGTTTAATTATAATAAAATTATAAAAAATAATAAAATATGACGATAGCTAATTTACCGCGACATCCATTTATGAAATGTTAGTTAAAGTTTGAATTCTAAAATTACTTACCATAGTACATATATTGTATGGAACTTTAGGCATATTAAGACTTAAGTCACCGACATGATGAAATGACGTGTATCAATGAGTTTATAACGTGGCGTTGCGAAGTGAAATTGTTGTTAGTAACGTATTACTATGTTAAAAACAAAAGAGAAAAGATGAATTAGAAGCAGAATTAAGGTAAAATGTTAAGAGTAATTACCAAATCTCCAACGAGCTTGAACAAGGGCAATGTCAGGATTATGGGCCAAGAAAGGAATGGCTCGTCTTAGGAAGTCAGGTTCAGGCTGGAAATCAGCATCGAAAATGGCCACATATTCACAATGTTTAACATAACTTCTCTTTAATCCTTCTTTTAAAGCACCAGCTTTATAGCCTCCTCTTGTTTCTCTGATTTGGTACGTTATGTTTACTCCTTTGCTTGCCCATCTCTGGCACTCTAGCTCTACCATTTGCTGCACCCATCAAGAAGCATTAGTATTTTTGCCTCATTTCACCATTTTTTAGCAAAACCCACATCACAAATTTAGCTATTCAATATGCTAACATTACCACCAAGAAGTTAAAAAGTGAATTATTTTTAGCACCTTGATTTCTGGGTCTGTTGAATCATCAAGGACTTGGATCACTAGACGATCAGCCGGCCAAGATAGATTAGATGCTGCACCAATTGAGACCTTGTAAACCTGTTTAAGGAGCAAAAAGATTCAATCTGTTAACAAAAACAGAAAAACAGAGCATGAAACAGAGATATATAGATAGATAGATACCTCTCTTTCATTGAACATTGGGATTTGAACAAGAACAACAGGGAAATTAGAATTCCCAGATTCTAAATCATCTTGCATAGGTTCCCAGTTGTAACGTTTCTCAGGTTTCTTCCAAAAAAGCTTTACAAGGATAATGACAATACCCATGTAAACCCTTTCCATGAAAAGCATAAGTGACATAGCTAAACATATATAAACAGCAAGCTGCAACAAAGGAACTATCAATGGAGCTTTTATTAGCTCCCAAATGAGTGAAATTTGTGCTCCAATGTCATCTCTTGACACCTGAAATGCTTCTGGTATTATCAGTTTCGGTGAATCTTCAGCCATTTCTTTATCTCACCCTGTCTTTTTTTCTCTATCTCACAAGAACAGACCAAACAGAAAAAAAAAAAAAAAAACAGAGGATAAAGCAACAACTGAGCTAAAATTTCACTAACAAACAAGCAAAAAAATTACAGAACAACAAGAGTAGATCTGTTTATGGTATAGGTTTTGAATTCTCAACAATGTGGATGAAATGGGGTTATGTATAATTGGCTTAAAATCATAGAAAAAATTCAAGATAAAAAAGAATAGTCAAGCACAATTCTTTTATGATTTTCTCTCTTTCTGTTCTTCACCCAGAAAAGGAAAGAACAGAAAAAAATCTCAGGTTTGTAAGCCTTTGAAAGCTTATTTTTACCACACTCTCACAGCATCTGTCTTAGCTAAAACATTTCTGGCTCTTTCTTGCAAAATGAAGCAGAAACAGAACAGCACTGAGACAGAGTGAGAGGGAGTAATGAGTGAAAGAGAAGGGGCAGTAGATGGAGAGAGAGAAATATGGTATTTTTATAGCCAGCTTTGGTTGCCATTTGGGGTTTTAATTACCATCTCTAGTCAGTAATATTTTTCATTGCCAACCCAAAAGAAAAAAAATCTTATTTTTGAATAATACCCTTTTTTCCCCTTCTTCTAACTGTTCCAACTACAAGTGTACATTCATAAAGAAAATTACAAGTTTGTTTATTATTTAGAGTGTTGATGCCACCAAAGAATATCCTCTCTTATACCATCTTCAAATTCGGTGATGAACTCATTTGACTACCCAATATTAAAAAATCAAATATTAAAAAAAAATCATCATTTTAAATGAATAATCGCCCTTTTGATTTTTTTTATTTATCCAATGTATTATGTTTGACATGAAAATTAATAGTTATTGTTAATTTTTTTTATGAAATATTTAGATTATGTTGTTTATTTAAGTAGTGGATTGAGTGAAAAGAGTTATGTAAGTGGAAAGAGTTAGTTGATTGAGTGAAAAGAGTTAGTTGATTGAGTGAAAAGAGTTAGTTGATTGAGTGAAAGATGATTTGGTTGACTATGGAACTGTTTCAATGGCAAGAAGCCAAAGTTTAAGAAGCTTCAGTTATAGAAGATTTTTCAGGTTTCAGGGTAATGTTAAATAGCAGAGCCTGTAACTTGAGTTGGAGAAAGTACATATCATCAAAACTCCAAAGGTCAAAAAAAGCTACATCAAATAAGAACAATGCAGGCAATATTTTTGAGATGGAAGAAGGAAGTAAGGCCTCTTTCACCATGTGGCCCAACTTTGTCTCACATTGGATTTTTCTCATTATGTTTTTTTTTTCTAAAAAATGATAAATAAAATTTTCATAAAGAGGTTCCATTAATAAGAATGGAATGGAGATTTTTCTGCATAACATATGTTGGTGGTGCCAAATTGATTACATCATATAGTTTCTGCTTCATGAAAATACAATATATATATATATATATATATTTATTTATTTTTATTTTGACAGTGAAATGGTTTGGTATAATTCCTCTTATATAATCCTAAATTCATCTAAATAATAATTATACAGTATTTGTTTCATCTAACTTACAAATATTCAAACTCTATTAGACTTTAACTGATTCAACTTAATTCAGATAAAATTATAAAAACGATAAATTTTTTTAACTTTTTCAACAACTAATTTGATGTTTTTAATATACGAATTAAAATTACTAACAATTATGATATCAATCTTGTAATTTGAATATTCATTTTGATTTTGTTTAAGGTTGTATTAATGGAATTTCCTCTTGAAAAGATCTAAATCCAATGTTTTCTAAGGTCCATTTTAAAAAATAAATAAATGTTAATGATCATATAAGGATATGTTTTGCAAAAGTAGCAATGTTTATCATCTAATACAATCCAAAACAATCAGCCAATACATGGAAAAAAATATGACTAATAGTCCAAAAGTATATTTCATTATTTGGTACTAAACTTGCTTTTTAGAAATTTCTTAAAAGATATCTCTAATTTAGGAGTGATAGCATATTAATTATCCTTAACTTCCTAACTAATAACCTAATGTGAAGAAAAGAAAATCAAACAAAATTTAGTTAAAAAAAGAAAAAGAAATATCCCTCAAGTTACTATTTATTCATAGACTTTGATTAAGTGCTAGTGAGGGAGAGGTGTAGGGTTCGATTTTTGCCGTTGTCGATTTAAAAGGGGAGAGTAGTCTCTTATTATGCAGTCCATCGATATTAATGTCATATAACCTCCCAATTTACTAAAAAAAAGATTTTGTTTAAGTTTTGCAAAATATTTTCAACATGATTAATATTAAGAATTAAATTCTTATATTTTTAAATATTTTTTACATAGATGAAATTGAAATTAAATAAATTATTTTTTAATTTTTTAAAAATTTAATAAATCAGTGATAAATTCCCACTAATATTGATTTATTTTGATGTGCATATGTGCAAATATTAAAAAAATCATTTTTTTTTTGTGAAATTATGATAAAAACTTTTTGCAGACAGGGACAATAAATATGTTGTGATATGAATATTGTGAAAAAAATTTTAATTATCACATAATCATCGGAGCAGGAAAAGGAAATATATATATATGTTTTGATGTTATTTTCATATTACATTAATCACTCCGCATGTATTGCCACTCCACCTGCTTCTCCATTGTCTCCTTTTACTTGAGCACTTGACCGCTCTAACCAAATTAGACTTCATGCATTTGTAGTTTTACGAATAATGTTTTTAATGTTATTTAAGATATTTAATTTTTATAAATAAAAATAAAATTATTTAAACGGGTAAATTAATTAAAAATATTTATAAATTATATTATATGTTAAAACATTAAAGTAATTAATTATAAGTTAGAATAAATTGATAAAATATATTAAATTTAAAAGCCTGTAGATATATTAAACCCACCAAATTACTATTTTTTCCGTCGACATTATACAATAGTCTTGACTTTAAAGAATTGGAAGGTTAAATCAATAAAAATTTAATATTTAATTAAAGTAATAAAAATTAAAATTTAACAATAAATTAGTAAATCTTAAATGACTTCATATTATTGATTTAACTTTTCAAATCATCAAACTCAGGATAATTTTAAAAATTCTCCTCTTTCACACACCTACACAATGTGTTTTCAGCAAAAACTAATTTGACCTTTCATAAAATGAGTATGACTTATCAATTTAGCCACATGATTTATTAGAAGTTTGGTGTCTGTCTATCTCGTAATATAAAAATTTAAAAATTTGTAATAATTTATTTTAATTATTTATCTCTTAATGCAAAAACAAAAATAAATAAATTTTGATATAATTTTAAAATTTCTAAAAGTTAATGAAATCCAAATTAACATTAAAGAGTTTAATTAATTCTTGAATTAGCAACAATTAAGAAAACGAAGGAAGATTTTTGAATATGGATTCCACATGTGAATTAAGACTATCAACTAGAATTGGGAAGCAAATCTGCTAAGATGTTATTACCAAATGAAGCTAGTTAAAATTAACAAGTGCATGAAGTCAAACATTAAAATTAACTGATGCAAGATTGCTAGTTTTATTTATGGCAATAACAATCAAACAAAAAGAAAACTCTTGAATTTATGTTCATATATATTAACAATTTTCTGAGTTTTAATTCGAAGTGAGATTTTGGTACCAAAAAGGAGAGATTTTTTTTTTTACAATCTCAAAACCAAAAAAAAAAATTAAAATTAAAATTGAATTAATTACTTAAAAAATCCTATATTTTGGATATTTTCACCTAATTTTGTAAATTTGTGAGGATTCTTCATCTCTTTATAAATATTATTCCAATTGTTTCTTATTCTACTTGATTGCTTGATAAAAACTAGTAACAAATTTGGATGTTGAATTACCATTGGTCTTATTTTGTATACTATATTATTTTTTCGAATTATAGAATTAAATTTAATTTGACCAATTAAAACTGATATTAATATTATAATTTTAAATTAAAAATAAAAAATACAAATTAAATTTGATGCAAATTTAAAAATTTTCAGCAAGTAAGGCCTTAGTCAAATATATAGATATGTAGTAGAACATGCAAGCAAAATGCAAGTCATGTAGTCAACCATCCATGGACTTTTAGTGCTATAGTTTCTTTGCTCCAAGTAGTTGTTGAAACACATTTTTCATTCAATTACACACTAAATATGGTACGACAAACACTCGCATGCATTAGCTTTTATGAAACCGATTTATTAGTAGTTCAGTAATCGTGCATAATATTGAAGAACATGGTAAAAATTGCTTCACAAACAGCAATGGCAGAAATATGGGGCGTGTTTCAAGCCTAGAGCCGTGTGTCAACTCACAAGGCAGGCCATGCCCACTAAGGCATGCCTTTTGTCTAGCTGAGTTTATAATGCTAGATTTAACTTTCCACGTTTTATTTCATCTTTTTTAGTCTTATTTTACAAGCAAATTTTGGGAGCCGAGTGTGTTCTGTCCAGACCCTTATGTGTATTTTATACAATTCGAAAAGAAAAAGTAGCAAATTTTGAGGACCAAAACTACTCCATAATGCCAAAAAAATAATAGAAGATGAAAATGAGGTGTTTCTTTATGCTTTTCCAAAAGTAAGGACCATATATTTGGTTTATTTTCAAAAATTGATCCATAACCCATGTGGGACATCACACATCGCACAAAATTTTTAACCCTTCAACAAGTAATGAATATGCAAGAAAAAAAGATATTTAATTGGTCTTTTCTTGGATGCAACTACAACAAAATTAGCTTAGTTAATGACCCAATTGATCCCTTAATCATGGGGATCATTAATGACATGAAATTTAGAGTTCGGCTTCATTACTTATTGAAGTTGAGTAATCATCATGTCAAAGGACCTAGATCTTAGGCTTATGTCTGTCATTTTTGTCAAAATTTTGAGATATTTTAATTACAATTACAAAGTTCACAATTTAATGCATTTACAAATCATGGTGTCAAGGGTCAAACTTTGGTGAGTGCATCAAAATATGCAAAGCAAAATTAATCATCTCTCATGCCATTCCTTTGTTTCGATTATATCATATCAACTCTTGTAAAAGTTTTTTTTTTTTTCAATACTAGTTTAATGATTAAATTCATTAATTATAAAAACCCATGTTCATGCACCAACTAAAAATAAATTTTATATATAAAAAAATAAATATTACAAAAAATTTATTTTTTCTAATGAAATCTATCTATTTCAATATGAATTAGCCGAAATTCTTATAATTATTAAATACCAGATATCGCTATACTAAAATAAATAAACTTAATGGTTTCATAATTATGGATTTATTGTATAAATTTCTTATTAATCCACCCACCTAATAACTTTAACTAATGTTCAGTGGTCTAAGGGCAATTTGCATTAGGGTTGTGGCTTTATATTTGAGTTATAAATAGAGAAATTGTGGCATGTATATATTTTTAGTATCAACCGACTAACTATTGTCTTTTTGGTAGCTAAATCACAACCTTTGTCATAAAAATAATGTGCCAAAGGTTAGTAATGGTAACCTACTTCATTCAATGTTGCCTTTGTGGAGCCTTCTTCCCTTTTTCTCATTCCCTACTTGTCTTTACTCTTCTTTCCTTTATATACTTTTAGTCTTTATATATATATATATATATATATATTAGACATATTTTTACTTAAAAATTTATGATATTTTCATAACATTTAAGGGTATATAATTTCATTTTTTAACATTTTAATCTTCAATCAAAAAATATCATGATTATTTTATAATAAATTTTTAATATAACTCATTTAATAAAATATTTTATACATGATTTATTATTAATATAACCACTTAAATGCTTTTCAAAATATTATAAATTTATTTTAAAAATGATTTCTTTTTATTCCTAATAAAATTAAAAATACGTTTTATTTATTGTGAGTTTATTTTAGTTAGTTGAATGCTATATTATTTAGTAAATAATTTTATTATTAAAAATTTATATTATTTTGTCATTACATCATATATTTTTAATAATATTACTGAGTATGATACTTAAAATCAAACCACAAGCCCTTAAATGTTACAAAAAATATCACGATCCCTTAAGAAAAATCTCATTACCTCAACATATTTTATAATATTTTTCCTAAATTACAATTATGATAATTTTTTTTTCATATTCGAAATGGAATTAGAACAGCATAGAGTTTAACAAAAGCAACCTCTCTATTTTCTTTTATCTATGGTCTTTTTTTTTTTGTCTGATATGTAGGTTACTCTAGATAAATGAGGAAATCACTAAAATATTCAAGTTATTTTTAGTTGTGATGTGATTCAATTCATTTTACCAAAAGCTGTTGTTTAAAACAAATTAAAACTGTATACTTAGTTTTATTCTATAAATGGCTTTTTAGGTGTATTACTAGACGACTAGAGATTTGATCCCTCCAGCAGAAATTGAAGCTTCAAAGCTTAGAGTTCTTTAATGGAAGATGAGATTAATGAACATTCACAAATCATCCTCAGAATTTATATACTATTTGTCTTGAGAATTAATATGCATTTCATTAACCTCTATAATTAATTTGTATTGGTTGAATGTATTATGAAAAATTCATTCTCAAATTTAATAAATAAGAAAATGATATATGATTGGCTACAAAATGATGCAAATTGACCATAAATAATTAGGTAAGAAATACCGACAAATTGTGATTAACCTAATCATATACATTTTATTTTCAAATTCAACCAAAAAAATAATTGTTCCTTTCATTAGAAAATATTCAATTTGAAAAAAGGAAAAGATAATAAAAAATTGTTCAAATTGAAATGATTGTAAGCTTGTAAATATTTAGAAACTAACCTGAACTATGTATCAAATTGATAATGGCTGAATCTGAAGGATTGAAAATGATGATTGAATCTTCTAATTTCGCTCCTTCTTTTTTTCATCAATTAAAAATAAGAAAAATTTCTAATGTATTTTCTGATGAAATTTTCTCGATGAAAAAAATTTATTATATTTTTTTTTGAAAGGGTTTGAAAAGTGATTAAAAATGTATAATAAATGTTTGTTTTAGATTTTAAGATATATCTATTATTAGTTAAAGTAAAACAGATCTATTTAAACTAAATTTTATCACCATTAATTATAATATATAACTTTTTTTTAAAAAATATTTTTTAACGGTAATAAAGTATTGCAAAAAAATCCTTTCAATTATTATTAAATCATTCAATCACTTTTTAGTAAATTAAAATTTAACTATAAATTGAAAATTATAGATTTTGCAGTTCTAGAAATAACTTAAATGTAAACTAAAATTCGTTGAATGAATGGTAAATTTATTGATGGTAAATTAAAATTCGTTGAATGGGTAGTATCATTGATTCAATGGTAAATTTATTTGACCAAAGAAGAATTTTAATGACAAGTTGGTAAATTAATTTTTCTCTTTTACCAAGTCAATGGAAATATGAAATGGGTTTGTAATGAAGAAAAATTAAAAAGGGTATATAAGTTAAATTCATAAAAAAAAAGAGGCTAATTAATATTCTGAAGAAAAACTCTAAAAACGATAAATATAAATATTGATGAAGTGTTTTTTTTTAAAAAATTATTATTATTCAGAACTCGTTCATCTCTAATTAGTCCGATTCAATTTAGATAGAACGACAAAGATATCAAAATTTTTCATCAATTTATTTAACATAATTATCTACTCATAGCTTAAATTTAAAACATTATTTAAACAAAAATAGCCAATCATCTCATCTACCAATTTTTTTTTTCTATATATTCATTTATATTTACATGAGCTTTCCCTTTCTAAACAACTCAGTCAGGAAATGCATGTTCCAACTGATGGCTTATATATATATTGTCGGTCGGTCCATTCTTCACCCTTGGGATTCTGTTTCTTTTTTCTCCTTATGTATTATATATTTTTGTTTTTTTCTATTCGCACTTTAGAATAAACACCATAGCATTATTGGTGTGATTGAAGAAATATTCCAAATAAAACTAAAAAGGAAAAGGGAAAAAGAGGAGTTCATGGTCAAATTTAGCAACCCTTTCCATTAATTGACATATTTATTATGATAAAAAACTATAATGCAATATTGACTCAATAGTATAAAGTTTCACTAAATTTCTGCATAAAAATAATTCATAAAGTAAAAGATTTTGTATTTTACTTTTTTGTTTAATCAATTTTTTTTAAGTATTAGTCACAAAATACAAATAAAATTAATTTTATATTCAATATAATTTGAGAATAATTCGTGATTGAAAAACAAATTACACTTAACAAATTATATTGTTAAAATATAAAACCAAGGACTATAGTGTAAGTGTAATTTTGTACCAATGCACTTAACTAATTAAGGCATTGATATGTCATTTTCAAACCATGTGACTTATAACCCTATCAAATTTACACCTATCTACCAATAAAAGAGTAATTAAGTAATAATTTATTTTTAAGAATATCATGAAGTGGAGAGTGTGAATTATATTGCTATTAATCAAAAGCCTAGGACTATTCCCTATTACGAAATCTATCAATATCTATGTTATATGACCTTCATATTTAAAAAAAAATTGAACATATATAATCCCATTTATTTTTAGTAGTCATCATCTATAGTACATATAATCAAATACAAATTGAATTTTAATTGATGAAATTGAGATTCTATAGATGGTCCAAACTCCAAATAGTTATTTATTTAAACCCTAAAATTATCATTAATTCTGATGGTGGCCTATAAAAATCTATTTGTGTAGATAGCTTGAGAGTTTAGGTGATGTACACACAAAAATAATATAATAAAAAAAGTTGTTAATGATGCCCTATCATATCACTATTAGTAATTAAGTGTAATAATTGTAGAAGTTAAAACATCATTTTATGTACAATGAGATGATCATCACGAAGAATAAAATACTACAAATTAACAAATTATTTTTTGTTGCTATGAAATTGTCTTGCAACTGAAAAGGGTGCCCACAACCAACCATGTATTCATATTATATTTGGTAAATTGTAATTTATTCTTTATTACACACAACTGATTCAAAACTTAGCATTATCATAGTTTGAATAATTAAATCTAGAAGGATATGAAATTTTATAGGCTAATTAGTCTTAAAAATCCAAATTTTTGCAATTTGGTGTAACTTTAGCCCACTTTTAAAATATTGGTATATCTAGCATGATTTCATAAATTAGTAGCAATTATAGTCTAAATTTAATTTTGGCCAAAATTAACCTGAGAGCTTTGATGTGGCAACCTAAAAATTTCAAACCAAGTCACAAAATTTTGAATTTTTTAGATCAACTAACTAAAATTTCAAAGTGAACTAAATTTTTTTTTTTGAACAATAAAGTGAACTAAAATTTGATATGAGGGATAAAACAGCAAAAACTAGAAAGGTTTACCTTTCTTTCAATATAGAAATTAAGGGTTCGTTCAAAAAAAAGAAAAAAAGAAATTAAGGGTAATATCTGTCAAAAGTAACTTATAATGGGCTATATTTGAGTCAACTTTTACTTCAAGGCTTGCCCATAAAAATATGTTAAAGAAGAAGAAGAAGAAGAAGATTAAACACGTGAAACACAAAAATCTTTCAAATCAAAGAGGAAAAGAAAAAAAAAAAGATTTTTTTCATTGAGAGTGTATCCTAAATGCATCACACTCTAAATTCTATGAAATAGCCTGGAAATTGCGTAGAAGTAATGGCAAGAACATCTGCCTTAAACAATACGTAGAATCTTTTACTCTCAAACTCATTATACTACAACAACTAAGAGATTTGCTGAGTAGATTAATGATTTAATTTTTTTTAAGATATCAATAGATTAAGATTTCGATTCTTATCTTTCTTTCTTTATTTAAAAAAAAAAAAAACAAAATAAATGGCGATTTCACCCCTTCCCCCCAGTCTTTAATTGCATGAGGCCTGAGGGTATAGTCAATCTCAACGCCTAATTTTCATTTCATAGTGGGTATCATTTTTCTTTTTGGCCTATTATTTTTGGTATTGTATAGTGTAATTAATACTGTATCACATGCAAAATCTCTTGCACTTTTTTTAAGTTGATATAATGACTTGATTAAAGGAAATCAAAGAATGAGAACAAATCAATCATCTAATAATAGTCCTTAAGGTTTAATAACAGCTAACAATATAATTACAAACGTATATGGGAACTGGAAGAGCCTTATATTTTATCATTGATCTTACAATTTAGATTTGGTCATACATTTCAATTTTTTTGTTTAATGGAATAATTATTTTTTTATCATTCATCATAAACGTGATAAATTTTTACTAATATTATATTACTCTGATTTACTGCAACAAGCTCATCCTGTAAAATATTCACTTTAGCCCTTAGATGATTACATTTTTTTTAACTGCCTTTAGATGACTACGCGGAAACTGGAACTCGAACTGGAAACATTGTAATTGATTTTAATTGATTTGCATAATTTGTTAAAGAAAATGAAGTGAAAAACATTATGCTAAAAGCCTTCCATTGACTGTCTTAAAAAATCTAAGTTGTCTTCTTCTTTTTCCCACTTTTTTGGCTCATTTCCAGCCATGTCATGTACCTCTCTCTCTCTCTATAATACACACACTTTACCATTGCTTTTGCTTTATTTGCATGAATTAAATTAATGCAAAGTGTTGTTAGGTCTGTGGTATAGACCAAAGTGCTTAATCTCTTATTTGATTTCTTTAATTAATATAATACCTAATTAGTTCCTTAAAATCCTTTGTTTATACTTCAAAATCTACGTATCTTTTGTTTCTAGCAAAACCCACCTTTTCAATTTTTTCTTTTTCTCCTAAAAAATTAATCAATAGTCAGCCTTTTGATATTGCTTTAAGATTTCTTGTTTTCTACGTAAAGCAGATATTGCTCCTCTAAAATGACCCAAAAAAACGTAATATACTTTCCTTCCCACTTCTAATAAACAACAAAAATGAGCATATTGTAAGGTACCGTGATTTATGCTTAATTAAGGTCAAGAGTCAAAGATTTTCTGCCTGTTCTTAGACCTACACATGAACTTGTTCCTGGTGTTTCCATCACAGTTTTTCTTGACAATTTCTTTTATATCAATTTGTATAAAAGTTATCTTCAGGTATTATATAAAGTTTGTGTTATCAAGCAATTCAATGTATTAAAAATAAGATTTATCAATGCCTTAACATTATTTGAGATGTTTAAATAGTGTTTTATACATTGAAATAAAACTATTTAAACACTTGTACTCGCTAAAATAGTGTTTATAAATCATATTTTTAACAAGTTAATGAGTAAAAATGGTCAATTTATAAGTTTAGGAGGCAAAACATGCCAAGATTTTGCTATCTGTACACGAATTGCTTGATTGATCATCATGATTGACTCATAAGCTCATGTAAGTTTGTGTATATTGAATTCAAATCCCACTAAAGCATGAAAAAAAAAATGAGAGCCAGAGAGACCTAAAGTAGAGTTGTTTTGTTTTATAGCTTTGTGGATTGTGACCTCTGATGGGGTTTCAATTAGTGGAGCATTGATTGAAACATCAGCCTTTTAGTTTCAGTATAAAAAGTTTAATTTAGAGGTGAAATCCTGCACAAATGATGCATATTCAGTTCAGATATGGCAGTAAGTAGTCTTGCTATTAAGTTCCATGTAGGGATGAGGACGGCATGGGTAAATTTAAATATTTAAAATATTCGAAATCGTACTATATTTTGAAATTTTTAAAAATAAAAATTTTAATATCAGTACCTAATATCCGGTATGATTTGGTACGAATTTTTAAAATATCCGATACGATTTTTGGAAATTTATATAATAAATAAATTTATATTATAAATTTTTAATAATGAATAAATTGATTAAAAAATATAAAATATAAAAAATTAAATAACATATAAACAAACAATATAAAAAATAGACAAACATAAAATAAAAAAGATCAATAACTAAACTAAGAAAAAGATCAATAACTAAATATAAAATAAAAATAGATCAATAACTAAACTAAGATCAATAAAAAAATCAAATAACCAGCAGATCTGTGAACCAAAGTGCACAACTAAATCAAATATCACAACTAAATCAACATAATATTAATCAAATAAAAAAGATCAATAACTAAACTAAGGGCAATAACTAAACTAATCAATAGATCTCTGTGATCGTTGATGAAGTTAAGATCTGATCGTTGATGAAGCCAAGACCTGATCAACTGGTGCGATCTTCTGCGATCTGCGATGACTGGTGCAAGACGATGAAGCTGCTGTGATCCCACGATGGTGGCGAAAACTACTGGAAGAACGAGAAGAAGACACAATAGAAGTTTGTTTAAGAAGAAGAAGAACTAATGAAGAACTAGTAGTAGGCTAGATTTTTATTTTTGATATGAAAAATGTGCTTAAAAGTTCAAAACTACGTAGTTTTTGCTAAAACTACATAGTTTTGTTTAGGGCATTTTTGAGACTAAAGTTATATTATAAAAAAAAAATTAGGGTATTTTTTAATATAATTTTAGGCCATTTTTTAATATCAAAATTCAAAATTATGTAATTTTGATAAAACTACGTAATTTTGTTTAGATATATATTGGGTTGATGTTAAAAATTAAAACTAAAATAGATTAATATTATGTTTAAAAAAATTAGATTAATAACTTATTATTATATTTATATTAGTTTTGATAAAATTATGGTAATATTATATTTATATTAATATTATATTAGGTTAATATCATATCAAATCTTAAAACAAAATTAAGTTAGGTTAATATCAAAACTTAAAACTAAAATTTTAGTCATAACATCAGTACTAATTTATTGAAATCCATATAATTTTAATATAAACATGTGGTTCTTACTATATTTTAAGATTTAAAATCTAGCTTAATAATAAATTGGTACTGTATAGTATTTTAAATACTAGATTTAAATCTAATTGATAAATATTTAATGTAAATCTAATTATTGATATTAGTTGATACTAAAGTTATATAACATCCACTTATTATTTAAATTATCTTTAATTAGTATAAATAATATATACATAATACGAATAACAATATTAGTATATATTGAAATTTCTATTAACATAATTGATGAAACAAATTCTATTATATATAACAATATAAAAACTATATATATGCCAAGACTATATATTAAAAATATATAGTTAAGTTCACTATAATCCATAATAACTATGCATTATTTATTGAATTAATATTCAATACTATATTCAGTTTGGTATGATTTCAGTATGATTTGGTACGGTTTTCAGTTCGGTTTTTATAAATATTCAATACCGTATCAAATTAGTCATAAAAATTCGGTTCGGTTCGAGATTAAATAGTAACAATTTGGTATGATTTTTTATCTTTTGATTTCGAATTTCAGTTCGGTTCGATATTTTTCCCGTCCCGTGCTCAGCCCTAGTTGCATGAACCCCAAGAGAAAAAAAATGCAGTCACTGAAGCCACAAACCAGACAGCATTACATTGAGGAAGATCATTCAATGCCGACAATATCCATTCAGTGGTCAGTTCTATATTATGATTCATCACAAAAGCCCCCACATGCCATCAACATATTGAGACAAGCAAAGATTTGCTGTTAATTTGGTTTAAAGGGGCTGGATTAAAAGACTATTTAGATGCTATGATTATATCAGCCAAAGATACCCCACTTTGATATTTCACAATGACAACGGGCCAATATAATTACAGTTTCTGGACCAAGAAAATAATGTTTTCTGGCTATAATAGCAGAAATTACACTAATTCAGGGGATGTATATGCAAATGCAGTCATCAGGTTAGCAGCAATTACATGTGTGCCTAACAACTCCTGACAACGCAATTAATCTTGCCCCCTTTATCTAAGTAAATTCCAAAGATACCCACCCAAATGCTAAACCGTGTAGAATATGAACTCCATTCAATGCTTTTGGCAAGATCTTAAAATTCCTAACTAATGAATCCTTACCTGTCATGTTAGTAAAATCATCGCACTGTTTTCTGCATTCCATCACATTTTCAACGATTCACTCAAAAAGCAAGAAAAGAGAAAAAAGAATAGAATGACTTGTATGCATGTGCACCAATAAACAATACTATGATGCTGAGAGAAAGTGCACCAAAAATATGCTATGGAACGTGCACAGGGAGAATGAAACAAAGACAACCGAAACCTGAAATGGCTCCTTTCTGCAACTAGAGGATGACTGCTCAGCTCAGCTCAACTTAACTCCATCAACTAAGCCTTAATCCCAAGTTAATTGGGGTTGGCAAGACTACATATTTGGAAAGATGTAGAGCCAATATAAAATTCTTGGATAGATATTGACTGCATATGCAATCATAAAAATTCTTGTGACCTTGAAGTGACTAATATTGATGATATATATATATTAATTTACTTAAACTACAAATAGAGAAATCTTTGTGTGTGATATATATACACAAGTAAGCAAAACACAATACTAACCTCAAAGACACAAGAATCAATCTTGATTAGCATACAGCAATAGGGAATGGATATAAGCATAGCTCACTTGTAACCAACTGCATGATATCAGGGCCTCGAGCGGCAGGTATTTTAATGCTTGGAAGCACTGTGTCTGCTGTCTAAGACTCAACTCTGAAGAGTCCATAAGCATCTGCCGCTAAATTTGTTTGAGACCTTAAAATATAAAGCAGCGAGTTAAAAGTGGTGCAGCCTATATCATAAGCGGTCATGGATATCTACAATTGCCTTTGTTTGATCAAAATAGCAACCATCCCATGTCTTAATGCCAGAAGAACTTGAAATAGCATTTCTTTGGCCAGGAGACAAGCTTAAATTGCTATTTTTTTGGCAATGTAGTCGCAGGTTGTTACGAACAAAAAGAAGATCATCCACTCTCTGCACTCCCAACCTGTTTGCAGCTTCTCGACATGAGAAGTCATTACTATGCCAAATTTCTTGACACATTGCAACGCTTGAAACCTGACTCAAAACCTTTATGGCAAGTGTCTGTAGACTGGGGGTTTCAAAACCAAAGTTCTCCCACCATGCAACTGGATCCATTTTATCCCGACAATCTACAGCATCTTCTTCACCTAAGGATCCTTCAAGACGTCGGTATGAGCTGAGCTGCTCTCTAAGAACACGCCTTGCTGAGCTTTCACCCTCATATCTTTCTAGAGTAGCTTTCCAGCCCCGCATTACAGATTTATCATTAGTTTGAAATTTTCCAATATATCTAGGGTTCAGTATATATCCTGCAGCATGAAGAGGGGAAAACAGCATGTCCCATTTGTTCTCAATCAGTCCTTCCAATTGATTCAATATGTTACCATCAGTTGCCTTACTCCGCAAGGTTTCAAGTGCCTGAACCCGCCAATCATAAACCGTACCAATAACAGATTTATCAATATCAAGCACAGCCAGTAATCTTATAAATGGTTCGTATAACTGCAACACCAAATGAGTTTTGCTCCAGAAATCATCGCCCAAAATTGCAGATTCAACACTTTCAACATCCTCTGCAATACTGTGCTTCCACTGCTTCCACTCTTCACTACTAACAACCTCGTGAAGAGTTTGCCTTAGCTCAAAAATCCTCTGGACAAAGAAATAGGAAGGTGCAAATTTGGCAGATATCGGGTCACAGCTCTCCTTTAGATTCTGAATGAAAATACATGATGTAGCATGCTGATACGTCATCATGCATTGTTCTATCGCCTTAGCACACAAGACAATAGGTTTCACCCATTCCAATTCAGCTATGTCTTCCATCAACATGAGAATAGAATGTGAAGTGCAAGGCGACCAGAATATATGAGGGAACTTTGATAATATATAGGATTCCGATGATTTACAAGCATCACCTATATGTGAGATAATCTGAAGAACATTTGATGGTCCAACTTCCAAAATGGCATCACTAAGAGCACCAGTAAGTACATGGTCTCCTTCATCACATTCATCTACATCCACTGCCTTCAGAAATATAAGGCCCCTTGGACTTGAGACAAATATATTAATGTGGAAGCTGCCTATTGTACCATCCAGTCGACCTACACACAGAATTGTGCACCCTGTATGTGGCCAGGACTCTCTAACTACAGCCATTGACTTCTCAATTCTTCCTTTCTCTTTACCTAAAAATGAATCAGCCAGCTTATCTATTGATGGAAGTTCATAGCCAGACCCAAAACAACCAATTGCTTTCACCATTTCATGAAAGTAAGGTGAGTTTACAATATCAATATTCAATCCATCAGCATAAAAAAATCTAGCCACCATATCGTCCACATCATCTTTGGTGATGGATTTCCAAGAAAAACTGGGCTGTAAAGTCCGAATACGCTTACCAGGCTTTCCATTGGCAGAATTCTTTTTCTTTTTCCTTGCAAGGCGTTCCTCCTCTAGGATTTGAAATGCTTCTCTCAATGATCTGTCTATTGCCGGGCAGCTCTTGACCCCAACACCTGAGAAACCAAGAAGATGTGCCCTAACACGTGAATAAGATCCATTATATCGAAGATTACAGTGATTACATTTCCATCTTTTTGTGCCACTTCCCCTGTCAAATCCACCAAAGACACTCACATGTTCCCATCCCCACTTATCAGATTCTACAGGCATACTTTCAAGACCAAATTCTGTACACCACAAATGGAAGAAATGGAACACTAATTTGTTAGTCTTAAACTTTAATATCCACTAATAATGCTAGTGTTCTCACAATTATATCCCTAAAAAGAGTTCCAATGACAAGTAGAAAGCTTAGTGAATAAACTAGAGATATTTACTACAAGACAGCAATCCAATCATCCATATATGCATCTTAAATTTCCATGTGCTGATCTCTCCAAACAATTTCTTCCACATGTCATCAAAATGTGATAATGTAACAATAGGTATATTCGTTATATATGTAACACATGTAGTATTTTGTAGAATGGAAATGGCTTAGTAATTGGCCCTAATGAAACTGGTTGCCAGGCAGCTAACATTTCACCATATTGGCACTTCAACTCTATCCTACTTCAATTCAAAATCCCCAATCACATACTTGAACATTCAGATTCATACACTTAACAGATTATAACACTTATAAGCATAGCTAATAAAAAATACAAAAATTAAAAAAAAAAATTAAAAAAAAAACCCGCAAATTTCTTATGGCACTAAAACATCTGCAAGCTCCTAACTCAACAGAAATCACTTACACAAAAAACTACATTGTTACATGTCCCCATTCCTTAAAACCCCATAGCAACAACCACCACCATAAAAAATACCACTCTAAAAGACAACTGGGTTCCGTTTCAATCATTCAAAACTTTTTTTGAAAAAATGCTGAATTTGAACTCCACTCAAACAGTCCAAAATGCAAATCTTTAATTTCACCCATCTCACATATCAATAAAAATAGAATCTTTTTGACATGTTTCACTTCATTCATCGATACCCAAAACCCATAACCACATTTCAATACTTTGAAAAGAAAAAAAAAAAAAAAAGGAACTTGCTCTCGTTTTGAGTAAATGATGAAGCTTGAAAACATAAAAATTGATCAAACAAGAACATTAAGATTAAGATTACCAAATAAACAGAAATGTAACATCCAGAGAAAGAGAAAATCTGATTTACCGGGTAGTAAAATTTTTTTGAATTGCAGAGACGATTCTTTCGTTCTGTGTGTGATCGAAACGCAACGAAACGAAACCTGCGTTTCTTTTTTTCTGGTAATAGGGTTTCTTACCTTGAAACTTCTTCGAAACAGGACGAAGCATTCCGTTTCTTTTTCTTTTATTTTTTTTAAAATCTTATGCAAATGTTTGCTTTTGAGTTTATGCTATACCAGCATCGAATTAAATCTTATTCCGGACTGTGTTTAAGATTATGCGGGCTGAGCTGGGCTTGGATGGGCCTTACGGGTGACTCAGTTCATCTTATATTATCATTTTACAAAAATAATTTTTAGTTATATAAAACATCCATGTTGCTACATAATTTTACATTTTTACCATTTAAACATTACAACAAAAACATTGAAAACGTGAACAACAATCCATGGAATCAACTATTACGGGAGAACTCTCGTTTAAACGATGTTTTATATTTGAGTCATGGGATATACAATTGTATTAAATAAATTTTTAAAAAAATTCTATTGTGCTTGTTATTTTATTTGAATCAAATAAAATTAATTAAAATTTTAGTTGATTCTAAATATCAATGGTTTAAAAAAAATTTAAAACATAAAAAATGTGAAAGTTCACAAAATGACATTGAATTATTGTCCAAAACTACCATTCAAAAAGAAATACAAGTAATAATGCGTTATAAGTAGATAGACATACATTTTATAGTTTTATATAAGGAATTAAATTTAATTAAAAAATATTTTCCTAGTTATCATGATTTTCTTACTCAGAAGCATACAAATTATTCATCTTGGAATGGAAGCAACATGTTTTGATCTAGGTATAAGAGAATAACATGTTGTGATTCAATGCTCAATAAGTTAAAACTTTGTCCAATTAAATGGTAAAATATATAAATATTCAGATAAGAAAAGTAAAATTTAAATTCTCACTCTCTCTTATTTTTCCTTCTTATAGTGTGAAATTATCCACTTCAACTAGTTAAAAAGAAAATAAGCTAAAACTTTTAATTAACTTGATAAATGATAATTATCCATCCCTCATCATTAGTAATTGTTGATTTGATTAGTAAATTTATTTTGTTAAAGTGACTTCTAATCATCTAAATTTATTTCTTCACAAAGAAAAATATGTTTCTCTCTCCACTAATAGATTTATGGTTTGTGAATTTTGTACCTTTCATCATCTTATTGATCATTTAAACATTTTAATTGACTAAAAATAATTTTTTTTAACACTTTTGTCATTATCTAAGATATCTAATTGCATTTTTATAATTTAAAACAAACAATTTAAACATTAAACTGGTAAAAAAATATATTTATAATCGTATTTTTAACAAATTACGACATAAAAACGATTAATTTCTAAGTTAACAAATTAAATTAATAAAATATGTCATATTGATAAGTAAATGAAATATATATATATATATATATATATTGGTGGACTGACTCCATAAGATCCAGGGCAGTTGATGACAGCTAAGAAGTGATCTTCTTTTTCTCATGCAAAATTCCTCGAAATAGTAAGTTGGACAGTTAAGTATACCCTTTTTATTTTACAAACTAATGATTTAAACATTTTAATTTATTAAAAATAACATTTTTTAACAATTTTAACGTTATTTAAGGCTTAATCATATATTTAATAAATTAAAATTAAAAAACTATTAATTCATAAGTTAACAAAAAAATTAAATTAATAAAATATGTCATTCATTTTTTTAAAATATGTCATATTTATTTAAAAAAATGTCATTTTCATAAGTCGTAAATGAATTGTACATATATATGTATGATAGTAGTATACTTAGAAATTGATGAAAGACGAGATTGGGCAATGAATTCAAATTATCAAATTTGTTTTTATGTTTTGAAGTGTATAAAAAACTAGAAATATACAAATAGTACACCCATCATATACTATGATATAGTTGTTTTGTTCATGTATTTTTAGTTTTTTTTTTTACTATCCATGTTTGTGAATTTTGGTGTTTGAATATAGAAAATAAATAGTATTATTTTCAAGATGTACAGTTTGTAAAGATTAATTATTTAGGACAACTTTTAATTATGTATTTTAATTGTTGCATATTCGTATAATATACCAAAAGTATTCTCATTGTATACTATAATATATTTATTGTTTTTATATCTTTGTATTTTTAAGAAGTTTTTGCATATGGTTATTATATAAATTCTATTATTTGAATATATACATTATATATTGTATTTAAGAAAGACAATTTGTAAAAAATTTAATATATATTTAAGAAATTTTGAATGAAAGTATAAGAGATTGTTTTATATACGAAAAAATAACTAAAAATATATGAAAAATAAACTAATTGGTAAATGTTACATGGAATCCATAACAAGGGTAAAATAATTTCGATGTATACATTACATGGAATCCATAATAGGAGCATGGTAACTAATATAACTGGGGAGTATGGACTTTGGATCTTCCAAATCTTTTATCACATCCTTCTATCAAATCATATTTTGCTTATAAGAAAGCATAACAATTAACAACAATGTCATGTGTCAACTCCACTACTACTTTCACTTCTCAATTCTCAATATTATTAGCCCATTATTCTAAACATTAAAAATTAAATAAATCAAACAACAACATAAAAACACTATCTATAATCATTCACTACAAGTGCCAAGTGCATGGTAAGACTAACAATATCAAATTAAGACAATGATTAATGATTATAATATGAACTGAAAAGATCAATAACACGCTTATGGACACGGAGCTCAAATCTATCCGATGTATTGGTTCCTGCTAACAAAACAGAAAATTTGAGACCAACTAAGCACTACACAACCACCTTGGCTACATGGACAACTTCATTAATTCTATTGCCAATCTAATTATCAATTTAGTCAACAACTTACCAAAACAAAACTAGCTCCTTTAGTGGCCCATAACTAGTAAAGAGAATGCTTCCTAGCAGCTCATTAGGTAAAATATGAATTGACAATAGTTTCTTGATGAGTTCCTTCAATTTTTTAAGTTCTTAAGTATGCTTAGTTGTTGTTATTGCTCACTTGCTACAACCTCGAGTTGACTGTAACAGAGACCTAGAGAGCCTTTCCTATTTATCTATTTTTATGCAATCATGCTTGACCAAACAAATGGCCATCAATTTCTACAACCTCGGTGGTTAGGATGCCAATTAGGGGTGATCTAACAGGCTTGATTGGTATTTTTAATACTTATAATAAAATTTCTCACCTCCAATACCAAATTGCTTTTATAAATGACTAATAGTGTGCCATTCAATTATAACTATGTATGCTTGTCACTCATTCATCAGCCTAAGGGGTCAACAGAAGAAATATGATTTGCTTCGCTAATGCATTCAAAGAGAGAACAACCCAATTCCAACATAGAATATAAAATATAACTCTAATACTGCTGCAATTCCATACAAAAAGATCAGCTTCTACTAGGTGATGAGTGCCAAGAAATAAGAAATAAACAACAAGGAAAATGCTCTTGAATTTTCAAGCATTTTCAAATGACAATGGCTAAATATATTGCCAAAAATATTATCCCTTTTACAAGCATTTACACCTCCTAAAAAGATGTACATTATTTAATTTCGCTTATACAGGTAAACAAGAACTATGCCTACAGTCATGTGTTCTAGTACAACAACTAACTATAACTAGTTCAACGAACTAAATTACTTCAACAATCAAAGCTAAATCTTGTTCGTCTCAACAAATTCAAATAACAACATATATAATTTATAATTAATCTCTAAATTTGTTATGTTTTATGGATGAATCTTTAATTTTTTTTTCTTTCTTTTGTTGTTTTTACCCAACTGTGGAGGCATTCCTGATCTTCCTATACTATTACTCTTGCCCCTCTGTTGAGATGTTCCTGCTTCATTGCCTTTAAACTTCAAAAGTTTCAGGTATTGGATGTAATCTCTATGGCGTTCACCGAACTTTTCTTTAACCCATTTGTAGTTTGAAGTGTGAACAACAGTAGAGAGTTTGTCCTAGTTATTCTCCAGCTCCATCATCATATCATCTAGTTTAAAATTTTCATACTCTACTTCTATTTCAATAATGGTTTCACAAACTTTATCCTCTATATAACTGAATCGAGCTGCCTTCGAGACTATTTGAATGCAAATCAAAAGGACTTTGACCACATAATTTTTGTAGCCAGCCTTGGTGGTATTAGTGTCTTTGAGCGTTGTGATGGCCTTCTACAGTTTTAACATTCCTAACTCAATACCACCCCTTGATCTAGCCATGCTTTGAAGATCGCCATAGCCAGATCCCAAATCAAGAGCTTCCACTTTCATACCAACACGTTATGTGTGATTGCGAAAAAACTGCTGATGGTCTTCTAATTTAAGGTGATAGAATCTATCTACAATTATGTAACCCACAATATATGCATCTACTCTATCTAACATCAATGCAACAACTGTCTCTAATGAATTTGAAAGGCGTACACTGAGCATCCGCTCAACTTCTTGACTTTTTTAGGTAAATGAAGATAGATTAGGTAACACTAACACCTTCAAATTAGGTAACTTTTTTTAAATCATCTGACAGTTGCTTACATAAATTGTTCATGAACTTTTTGTATCTTTTTTTCATAACATCAAAATCCAGGGACGCCTCATAAACAGGGTGCTTGTGGGGGCGAATGGGAGTGTAGAGCACTTTGGAGAATTTTGGCAACTCATTGGAGAATTTAGTAGGTGACTCAACAACAGTCTCATCATCGGCAGTGTAGCCGTTAGTAAATCGAGCAAAAAAAATTTCTATGTTGGGCCACAACTTCCACAAGTTTCATGCCAATAACGCTAAGATTATTATATCTTTTCATCATTCTACATTCCCTTTGGCATTAAACAAGAGCAACCAACCCGCCATAGAAACTGCAAAATAGATTCCACAAGATTTCACCCTGTTGTGGTGGTATTGAGATTTCCAAAAGCTATACCTCTCTAATCAGAAACCAAATTATCCTAAAAAATTTCTAACACACACTCATAAATTTTCTCTCATCAAAGCACTAATTTAGCCTATAAAAGACCTCTATGGTTGAGTAACTTCCAAGTTTTTTTTACAAAAAAAATTATTATTCACATGCATGGCCCCTCATATTTCAGAGACCCACCGCTACCAAATCTTGGCTACATGCACAACTCTGCCAATTAAATTATCATTTTAGTCAACAACCCACCAAGACAAAACTAGCTCTAGTGCCTTGCAAGCCGCGCACTGAATGTTTCCCGGCAGCTCAGTAGGTAAAATATTTTATTGACAATAAATGGTTAGTTGTTGTTCTTACTTACTATAACCTCAAGTTGACTATAACAAAGACTTGGAGAGCCTTTCCCTATAGGCTATACATATTATGCAACTCTTACCTAACAAATTATTATATTCTCAATTCATGCTTGAACAAACTAATAGCCATTCCTTTCTACATCTGTCAATTGTTGTGCCGCCAATTAAAGGTGGTCTAATAGGCCTGATTTATGTTTTACAATCAAGAATGGTAAAAAAAAAAATCAGTGGTTATGATTCATGCAAGTCGATATTGATATTAAATCCGACTTCTGAATGATCATTTTTTTAACATGCTTATGTTTAATTAGGCAATGCAAAGATATAGTCAAAGATGCAAATATTAATATTCCTGGCCTGTCATTGTGTTCACATGTTTCCTTATTCTGGCCAAGCCACACAAGATAGAAAAAGATTGCTTATACTACATATAAACACACAGGGTCAATAGAAACAGTCAACAATCTACTTGGGCACAACCATAGTTCAGTTTCAATATTATGTTAGCATTTCTCTATGAGTTGCAAGCATCAAACTTTAGAAATTCAATATCATAAAAGAATTTAGATGTAAATATATATATGCAACAAGAGAGTAATTCATGAATAAAGAACACATATATTTTTAATAGAGAATGAAAAATAAAACCTGTTTTAGGATCCATGAGCTTCTGTAAGGAGAAAGAGCAACAAAGTGACTTATTGCACTAAGAACTTCATCCCCTTTAACCCAAGCTCTCAAAGATGGTGTTGTGTATTATCTCCTTAATTTCCTTCTCTTTTTACCTAATAAAGGAGACAAGAACTAAAATAATTAGGTAGGGTTGTAGGGATGAGACCTTAGCCTAACTTTTATTTAGAGGTCCAATGGGCTCTAACCATCATAAGCCCACTGAATTCTAAGGCCCACACTTAAATGAGAGCAAGCCCACTTCATAATAATTAAAATCTAATCCAATTTTATAGAAACTAGTTTAATTTTGTTATGTAACCCATGATTAATAGAGCCCATAATTATATTTTATAACATTCTCCCACTTGGGCGATATTAATTGTAGATTTCATAACAAAATACAAACTTTAAGGATATCCATTCTTTGTTTATATAAAGATGACTCTAGAGCATTGTTCTGTCTAACAGAATCTCTTATCTGGAATCACAGTGTAAACTACATCATAAAATGATATAGAACCTTCCACGATCACAGATATCAGAAAATTCTAGTCATATGAACACGAAGTGGAAGTATGGCAAGACATGATAACACATTCATATAATTTAACAAAACCTTTATCTTGATACATTAAAATAGGAAATATTTCTTTATTATTTTAAATCATCAAGTACATCAAACATATATACTTATGTATATATAGACACACTTTATAACAAACTATAGCTTTATTACAGCTCCTACTAACTAAGGGTAACATGAAATTTAGCCAAACCCATAGATAATACATGTTTCTGATACACATTGGGTCGGAGTCCCTTTGTTAGAGGATCGACAACCATATCATCTGTACTAATATGCTCTACAGTAACATCACCTTTTTTACAAGCTCTTTCACAGTCAAATATTTTATTTCCATATGTTTACACCCTGAGATATTTTTGTTATTTTTTGAAAATATCATAACTGCCAAATTGTCACAATATAACAGTATGGGTCTAGTGACGAAATCAACAATTGACATTTCGCTGATGAGATTTTGTAGCCAAGTAGCTTGTATAGTTGCTCCATAACATGCTATAAATTCAACATGCATCGTGGAAGACGTTATCAATGTCTATTTGACACTGAAACAAGACACTGCTCCATCAATAAACATAAAAAAGTAGCTTGATGTAGATTTTCTATCATCTGAGCAACTAGCAAAGTCAGAGTCTGTATACCCTACTAGTTCAAGACTGTCAACTTTTCTATATATTAATATGTAGCCTTTTGTCCCTTTTAAATATCTTAAAACTCTTTTAGCAGCTTGATGTGCGTATTATTTACATATTTTAGAGTTGAATTTTAATGAATTTTAAATAGGAAATAATTTAATTTAAATAGTTTTTGGGTCTAATTAGGAGTTTGTTTAGTAATTAGTATTTGATTAGGATTTTTATTATTACTTGTCTATTTAGGAAGATATAATTAGTTTTTAATTAATGTTTTTGTTTGTAGGTGGACCCACCAATTAAGGAAAAAAGGAAGAATTTAAAGTTGAATTGTCAAAACTTCCAAAAGTTTCAAGCCAATCGCAAGCCATATTTGAGCCATGCAAGCCAAATTATATTTGGATAATTAAGAAGCCGTGTGAAGATAAAAAAGTCTCATATTTTGCAAATTAAGAAGATTTGAGACCAAAGTAGACTCTCCCTAATCCTAGTTCTATATAAAAGGAAATTAAAATGCCTTTTGAAGGGGACAGAACGGAGAGACGACGAAGATGAGAGACGCAGAGGCAAGATAGAGAGACAACCAAAGGATTCGACAATTTTTTAACAACTTTATTTTTCATCTTTCTGTTTTTCTTTATATTTTGTTTATGAATTTTTCTATAGCCATGCACGACTAATTTTCTTTTAGAATCTTGGTTAGGAGTAGCTATTCCATTATATGAATTGAACACAAGTACTTTATTTGATTTGAATTTCAGTTAATTCTTTGTGTTGTAATATTATCTAGTTATCATTCCAGGCCTGCTTGATTGCTTGTTTATGGATAAATTCACCAATGAGAGTTAGGAAAATTTATTAGCTTAAGAACACTTAGAACTTAGATCACTAGACCACGAGAGTAGGCGAGCTCTTCGGGGAGTCACTACAGTTTAATCACGGTAACAAATTAATTGCTAAAAATCTTAATGAGCTAGGATTAACTTATTAATCACGAGAGTAGGTTAGATTTTAATCCTTGCATGCTTAATTGCACTTGAGAGAGTCTTTAGGTAATTTAGAGAAATTACCCTTAACTGAATTCAAAAGATGATTTATTTTATATTGTGTTCAAGATTAGAATGAAATAGTGAAACTAAACCTAGATTCGAAGCATTAGATATCTGATTTTAGTTTACTTTATTTAGTTGTTATTTAAATTTTACAATTACTGAAATTCTTTTTCTCGGTTTGCTAGCTAAGTTATAGGTAAAAATAATTGGTAGTCAATATACAGTCTTTGTGGGAACGATATCTTATGTGCTACAATCACGAATCGTGCGCTTGCGAGTTTTGAGAGCAACACAACTACCCAATGGCCTCTACTAAAATTTGATAAATATCATCCTAAGACGCCAACAGTATATGCAATGTTAGGTCTAGTGCATACTTGAGCATACATTAGACTCCCAACAACATTTGCATACGACACTGCTTGTATGGATTCTTTCTCAATTTCATTTTTAGGACACTGTGCCAAACTCAATTTATCACCTTTAGCAATAGGCATATCACATGCTTTGCATTCACTCATGTGATACTTTTTCAACATTTGTTCTATATATGATATTTAAGAAATACCTACCAAGTTTTGAGATCTATCTCTATAGATTTCAATTCCAAGTACGAAAGATGCATTTCCAAGATCCTTCATTTCAAAATGACTTGACAATAATTGTTTTACTTCATGCAACATACCCAAATCATTACTTGCAAGCAAAATGTCATCAACATATAGTATAAGAAAAATAAATTTACTCCCACTGATCTTGAGATATATGCATCTATCAACTTTATTTTCAACAAAACCCATAGAAGATATAATATTATCGAATTTTAGGTACCATTGTCGAGAGGCTTATTTGAGGCCATAAATAAACTTCTTGAGTCTACATACTAGGTTTTTACCATTTTTGCAAAACCCTTATGGTTGAACCATATATACCTCTTCATTCAGTTCTCCATTTAGGAATGCGATTTTTACATCCATTTGATGTAACTCCAAATCAAAATGAGCTACTAGTGCCATGATCACTCTAAAAGTATATTTGGAAGATACGAGCAAAAAAGTTTCATTATAATCAATTCCTCCCTTTCGAGTGATCCTTTTGCAACTAATCTGGCCTTAAACTGCTCTATATTTCCTTTTAAGTCCTTTTTGGTTTTGTAAATCCATTTACAGTTAATGGGTTTATAACCTTCAGGCAATTCAACAAACTCCTACACTTTATTATAATCCATAGAATGCATTTCATCTATCATTGCATCTCTCCATAGGTCAGACTGAGGCCCAACAATAACTTCCTCATAAGTTTTTGGATCCTGAACATAACCAATGTCATAGTCAGCTTCACCTAAATAAACCACATAATCATAGGGTATAATAGACCTTCTTGTCCTAGTAGATCTCCTAAGAGGAACTTCAGTAACAATTTTTTGAGGTAAAGGTGGTGCTGGAGCACCTTGTGCTTGTTCCTCTATTACAGGAGCTGTAGGAGCCACTATAGGTATAAGTCCTAATGTCTCTTACTATAGAGACATAGGAACATACAAAATTTTGGTTTGCTACTCCTCACTAGTAGCTTCTTGATGATGCATGTCTTCATATACATCCATTTCCAAAAACTTAGCAGTTTGAGATTCCACAATTCTAGAACCTCCTTCACTACAATAAAACGTATAGCCTTTAGAATGATCTGGGTATTCAGCAAAATAGCAATGAGTAGAACTTGATTGCAATTTTCTTTTAGTTGTATTATATAAGCGCACTTCTGAAGGACACCCCAAAACTCAAAAAATGATTTAGGCTAGGTTTCCTTCTAGTCCATAACTCAAATGGTGTTTTGCAACAGACTTACTAGGAACTCTATTAAGGATGTATAAGGCAGTCTTAATAGCTTCACCCCAAAGATAGTCCGATAGATTAGTTTTAGACATCATACTTCTCATTATATCCATAAGTGTGCGATTTTGCCTTTTGGCCACACCATTTTGTTCAGGACTACCTAGCACAGTCAATTGAGTAACTATTCCACACTCTTTTAAGTATTTGGCAAATGGACCTTTAGCTTGTCCACTTACACTATGTCTGCCATAATACTCACCACCTCTATCAGATCTTACAGTCTCGATTACTTTTCCCAACTATTTCTCAACTTTTGTCGTAAAGATCTTGAACTTGTCAAGAGCTTCAAATTGTTCTTTAATTAAGAACAGATAACCATATCGAGAAAAGTCATCAATGAATGTTATGAAATATTTATTGCTATATATTGTGGGTGAATAAGGTCAACTTATATCTTTATGGATAACTTCTACCCGATTTGAGTTATGCATAGATCCCTTTTTCTTTATCTTGGTTAGTTTTCTTCTACAACAATCAACACATGTTTCTAGATCACTGAAGTCAAGAGTAGGCAGAGTATTATCTTTTATTAATGTTTCTACTCTTTCTCTAGAAATGTGGCCAAGTCTTTTATGCCACAATATGTAAGACTTTTCTTTTGTAAGAGGTCTTTTAGTAATTTTATGCTCAATATTGTATGAAATGGAATATACTTCATTTGAAGATAAACATTATTTATACAAAACATAAGACAAAATACAATTACCAACAATTTTATTATTATAAAGCACCAACACATTGTTAGGTTGACCTAAAATTTAAAACTATATTTACCAGCTTCAGATGCTGATACTATATTCCTTCTGGCAAAAGGTACATAACACATATTTTTTAAGTCCAGTTTAAAACCAGTATCTAGTATCAAACACACATCTCCAATAAAAAGTACATCCACTTCTTTATTATAAATTCATGTGAGCTTTAATTCATCTTCATTTGGCCTCCACTTGATTATGAACCCCTATAATGTGGAAGCAACATGTTTATTTGCACCATTATCCATCCACCAAGAACCAGATGTGGTATGAATAAAATTGGATTCATTTATCATGAGAGCCAATGATTTACCTGTATGCTCATGTTTCTCTAACAAAGCTTTATATTTGATGCATTTATATTTTTTATGACCTTTTTTCTTACAGAAAAAACACTTCAATTCCTTCTTAAAAGGAACTTTAGCAGCACCCACAACATTGGACCGCACAAGTTTTTTAGGTTGGCCCTGAACAATAGCAGAAGCAGAGGTAGAAGCAAAAAATTTAGATTTCTTACCTTTATACCCTGTAAGAGGTTTGGACACGAGGAGTGATATGTTTGGATTCTCCTCCTTCAACTTGTCCTCCTTAATAACACATATGGCAATGAAATTATTCACATTCCATGCTTCTTCCTTTGAATGTAAGTAGTTACAATTATTCCAAATTCTGGTGGCAGAGTGTTCAATGCTTGATGTATTATACAAGAATCAGGAAGTAGAATGTCCAAAGCTTTTAACTTATTTTGAATATGGACCATTGTGAGAATGTACTCTCTAACACCTTCAGTGCCAGTATACTTCATAGAGTACAATCGTTTTAGAAGTGAGTCAATTTCAGCATTGATTGATACCTTAAACCTCTAGGACACAACATCAAGAAAATCTTTTGCTATAATGGTAGTAAGCAAACAACTAAGCAGATGCTCGGGTATTAACCTTTTGATAGTCAAATAGCATATGTGATTCAACTTGTACCTTGTTTTATAAAGCTCCTTTTCTACATCAGTACTATCATCAGTTAGATCATCTGGCTTAGGAGTGACCATTGCCAAATCTATGTCAGCTAATTCTATGGCCAACTCCACATCTTTTTTCCATGATTTATAATTAGAGTCGGTCAAAGTTTCTATAGTAACTGTGTTGTTGTTGACTGAAAAGGTGACTGAAAATAATAATAATAATACTATTTTATTAGCACAACAATAGGATAATTACAATACTTATAACCATATAGAAGTACTGTCATAAACAAGAATCTTTATATATCATCATGTATCTACCTTTGGGCATAATACACAACATGCAGTTAAAGAATTCTTTATATAAGATCAATTCAACAATGTTTACAATTTTAGCAATTTAACACCTTTGGGCAGATAAATTACTTAGACTGAAACATCATCAACAAAATGTCTTATATGTATCATTTCCAAATTTTCATACAAATAAACACCTTTAGGCAGAATTATTGTGTACTAAATTTAGAAACATCTTTAAACATGTGAGACCTACATTTCTTATAAAATCAAGAAAAAATTATCTCTTTGGTGATTACAATGTTTCAAAATTTTATTAGAAAATCTCACATCAAGATACATTTCACAATATCCTATATTATTATTTCTTTATGCAATTTTATACTTTAAGACATGGGGCAAATTTGTCTGTAAAATTGCTTTCTCACTTGTCATGCTAAAATATTGATGATAAGATAAATTTTACTATTTATATTTATCTTATAATATTAAATTGTATTTATAATTAATTTTGAGAATAAATTTATTCTCTACATGTAACAATCATATGCTTAATGCATATTATCTCCTTGATGAGATAAATAATTTATCTCTACTATATCACTAAATATTATGTGTATTTAGTTTCTTTATGAGGCCCATGTTAATATAATTTATAAGGCTTCATTTGTTAGTAATAAATAAAACAAAACAAAAGAAACTAAATAAGTAGGCCCACGTGAATACAATTTATGGGATGGATCCAAAAGCATTTATTGGGGTTTAATGCATACATATGCTGGGTCCATAAAAAGTTATATTTCCATCACTTAGTAGGCCCAACTTCTACCAAATACTTTTAATTCATAAAAAAAAAATTTATAAATGGACATAACAACCAATTTTAGGGCCCATTTCTTTTCAATAATTAAGTTACACATAACAATAATTATATTGCTACGTTCTATGATTTTTTTTTATAACAAATGCTGGTGCAAAATCTTCACTAGAAAAGTATGACATATAGACATAACTTCATCCAGATGACCATAACTTCACCTGATTTTCATCCAAAAAAAAAAAGAAAACTTTTAAGTTTTCAACCAAAATCAATCCCAAATATAAATTTTAACACAAAAACTCATAAACCCAACAATAAAATACGATTCTAAATTTATGAATTGTAGCTCTGATACCACATGTTAGCATTTCTCTATAAGTTCCAAGCATCAAACTTTAGAAATTCAATATCATAAAAGAATTTAGATGTAAACATATATATGCAATAAGAGAGTAATTCATGAATAAAGAACACATATATTTTTAATAGAGAATAAAAATAAAACTTGTTTTGGAATCCATGAGCTTTTGCAAGGAGAAAGAGCAACAAAGTGACTTATCGCACTAAGAACTTCATCCCCTTCAACCCAAGCTCTCAAAGATGGTGTTGTGTATTATCTCCTTAATCTCCCTCTCTTTTTACTTAATAAAAGAGAAAAGAACTAAAATAATTGGGTTGGGTTGTAGGGATGAGACTTTAGCGCAACATTTATTTGGAGGTCTAATGGGCTCTAACCATCATAAGCCCACTAAATTCTAAGGCCCACACTTAAATGAGAGCAAGTCCACTTCATAATAATTAGAGTCTAATCCAATTTTATATAAACTGGTTTAATTTTGTTATGTAACCCACAATTAATAGAGCCCATAATTATATTTTACAACATATCACACTGTAGAAAGCTGTTTACAAATATCCAATCATAATCTATCACCAATCCCAAATGTTATTAATCAAAAAATGCATGACCCTGTCAAAAGCTTGGAGCCGTAAGGCATACAAGTAAATAAACATCAGCCTTGATCGATGACTAATACTAGCTAAAAAACATTAAATACAAAAACAATGTCAAGGTTTATAATTATATAAAACAAAAATCAAATCAAATGATTTGTTCTTGTGACATTGAATTATTTGTTCCATCGATCTCTAGTCTCGGATCTCATATCGCCAACTTAGAATGTATGTGTGTAGCATATATACGTGTGGTGTCACTATACTCTATGTGTTTTAGGTTATTAATGTAACACCCATACTCTTGATTATACATTAAGTGTTGTGTATAGTTAGGCTAGAGTACTGGAGCTCGTACTTGATCAAGGAGCGAGAATTTTTGAATTTTGATAACACTCAAAATGAGTGAAATATTGAGAAATTATCTTTGGAGTGAGGCTGGTTTTTCTTGTTACGTCAGCACACTGTCTAGTTTTCCCAAATAATATGAGGGCCTTAGAGGCTAAATTAAAAGAAGTATAAAAGATGAAATTTGTTCCTTTATGTGTTAATTAAGTTCTTAAAAAAAATGGCTTTGCAATTAGACTTGTATAACTTAAGAAATTATAAATTGAATGTGACCTGCTCGAGTTGTTTTTGTGCAGAACATAGGTCTGGATTCAAAATTTCAACATAAATTGTATAGAGCCTATATTATATTGATTCTTAGATATATTATATCCCTATGTGTCTATTTTTGTAAAAAAAAAGAAGAATCAAGTAATTTTGAATTGTGTGGTGAGAGTTATTCATTCTCAAGTCTAGTAAGGCTAAACTGTCCAACAAGAAAGAAATATGCATAAATGTTAGGCTTACATATATAGAACATATCCTAATTACATACTAAGC